>JADMNF010000113.1:0-106197 GCA_016097085.2 Sporothrix curviconia | reverse complement strand
TCCCCCCATCTTGTTACAAATGGGACTGGGGTCGGGCAGGGGGGGGTATCTGTTCCCCGGACCCTTTGCTGTGGGATGTGTTCGGGTTTCCCAAAGAATGCATCGGGTTATTTTATATAGGCGGGGGTTATTAGGTGACACGGGTATAAATTTAAACTTCGCTTTATTTTTATTTTATTGTCCAGGTTTCCATGATTATCAACCGCGAACAAAACGGCATTATTAAGAATACAAAGAACTAGTTACGTTTATCCTTTTTTATTCCGGAAAAACTGTCAGGTGTCTCAAAAACGGATAATAAGAACAAAAAATGCGTATCATCATTCACGCCGCGGAAAAAACAGCGGATACGTCAGACGGGCGGTGCCCTGCGCCGTTCCGGGGCGCAATTCCCGTTTTAGGAAGTGGGCGGAAGGCGCGGCTGGCGGGTGATGATGGTTGGCAGGAGCGATGGGTATTATTACTGTATCTAGCATGTACGAAATATAAGCTTCTCCAGACTGCTTCGTATCAAGCTTGCCTCTTTGCTATTTGCGTAAGCATCCGCAAGCTCGGAGAGATTGCGTCATTTATCCCCGAGGGGGTTTTCACGATTTGGACACAATCCCTACAACCGCCGAATGCGGTGCCCGTCCGGGACTACGATCCGGAGATTGCCGGTGAAACCGGGGAAAAAGGACACGGACAAAAACGCAGGTTGATTCACCGTGATGGCAAAGCCAGAAAATTGCAAGTCCAAGTTTCACTGGTGTTGGCCGTTCCTGGCCGCAGCCGTTGGCGCAATCGCTGGGCCCAGCCGCTGGCCGTTGGGATAAGAGGAGGTGAGCAGCCCGCGCCCCGAATCAGGCTGTCTACACCCCGGATCTGAGGGCCGTTTGCCGGAGCAGACTCGCGAGCCTCTACTCTCTCCTCCCTGGGCCGCGCCGTTTCCCGCGTGGACGTTCACGGGAGCGTAGACGGCCTACAAAGTATAATTGGAGCTGTGTCATTGGATGCTGCAGTTGTGATCGGGCATTTTCACATCAGAGATATGAGATCTTCTGCTGTCCTTGTGCTGGTCTTCTTCAGAGCGTTGGAGTTGGGGGGGGGGGGCGGATCAGCGCGAAGGGAAAGCTAGTGGATGCCGGAAATCCAGACCCAGTCGTTGTGTTCTGTGGCTTGGCTCTATACCGCCGAGGAACGCCCGTCGTTCTTCATTCTTAGGCCACAGGTTTGTGTGCGTTTCTGCCCCAGAATCGATGAATTCAGCCGATATCGTGCGCTAATTTGCTCTAGTGGGCCTCGCTGAGCGAGAAAGGGAACTCTGGTCTCTTCTTATATAGACAGAGGAGGAGATAAAAGGAGAGCTAAAGGACGACAAACTCATTGCAACGGAAAACAACGAGCAGAGCCTCACAGCCAAGATCCCCAGATAGAGCTCCCATTCACTGCACGGCAGGACCCAAAGCTTCAGCCCAGAACTCAGGCTCAGCACATCTGCCCCAGAACGAAACGCAGAAGCAACGGTGCAACATAGCAAGGCGACCGACCATGGCGGACAAGAATGCAGGTCTGGGAGGTCACGGAGCCGTACCTCGGACCTCCACTGGCCTGCTGGGCGAGGGCCCGTTTTACGAGGCGGAGACACACAGCCTGCGCTTTGTCGACATCCGCAAGCAGCACCTCCACACGATCGACCTGGCCGCGGGGCCGTCGTCGCTCAAGACGCTCAGCTGGACACGCCCATAACAGTGACGGTGGACATTGAGGGCGTCGACCCGCGCGACAAGAATTGTTGCCGGCCTCAAGTACGGCATGGCCGTGCTCGAACCGCCAAGACCGGCCAGTACGAGTACCTGCAGAGGTTCAGCCAAGGCAAGGAGGGCCCGGTCTTCCCCAAGGCGCCCGTCAACTTTGAGCGCGTGCGCAGCAACGACGGCGCGGCTGACCCGCAGGGCCGTTTGTGGCTGGGCTCCATGACTGACCACGGCCTGGGCGAGTTCCAGCCGGAGGGTAATTAGACCCCCCCCCTTTTATCTAGCCCCTTTCCTGCTCATTGGGCTGACACTGTTCCGTTAGGCGGCCTTTTCCTCATCGAGGCCGGCGGCAAGGCCAGCACGCTCATGCGCCCCGACCTGACCATTCCCAACGCGCTGGGCTTCTCCCCGGACCTGCGCACCCTGTACTTTACGCACACGACGGACAACGCCGTGTACGGCTTCGACTTACAGCCCGGTCGACGGCAGCCTCTCCAACGGCGCGTCGTCTACCCGCCACACGGCCAAGGGCGCGCCCGACGGCTTCCGCGTGGACGTCGAGGGCAACATCTGGCACGCTTTCTATGGCTCGGGTTCAGGTGCTCAAGATCTCGCCCGTCGACGGAAAGCATCCTCGCCGAGATCCGCCTGCCCACGAACAACATCACCTGCACGCAGTTTGTGGGCACGGCGCTGTTTCATCACGACGGCCGAGGACGATGCCGCCGAGGGCGGCGAGAAGAGCAAGGCGTTGGGCGGTGCCCTGTTCCGCGTGGATGTGGGCGTCGAGGGCATGCCGCTGTTCAAGTACAAGCTGAACGTCTGAAGCGGGGATGCTGGAGAGAATAATGAGAGGGGGGGTGTATATAATGACGTATAACGTGTCTCTTTCAAATGCGATAGACTCGACATAAAGAGATGGGATAAAAGCAGTGCGCGGCATTGCCGTATCACGATAAAATAAATAAATGACGACAAAGACAGTCAAAATCAGACAGGCGCAGACGCGCTTCGGCTGTCCTGACTGGGCACATGCGGAGTGCGCTGGCCGACAGAGACAAACGCACCAAATGCGGAAACCTGCACGGCACACACGACAAAGAATTGCCTGTTCTGGTATGCTTGGGAGATACGATGTGTCTGTTCTTTCTGGGATCGGAGGCTCCTGGTGGGAGAGTTTGTTTTTGTCAGCCTACCAGAGTGGAGGAGCGAGCGATTGGGCACCGCTGCATCGACATCTGCAAGAAGCAATGCAGGGAAAACACTTTGGGAGCGTCCCGGAATGGCACATAATTACTGCAGCACGCCTATCAGCGGTGACGGCACTTGCAAGCAATCCTCGTACGTAAAGCGCGTTGGCGAGGCAGACTAGGCAGCCCAATGTTGGCCTTTTGTGGTCTTTTGCCGACAAAATAACAAGTAAAGATGGGCATCAACGGGCCATAGGCAGATGAGAGCAGACGCCGTCTCATCTCGCCTCCTTTGCTGTTGCTGTTTTCTATAATGATTGGACTGGGCTGCGCAGGAGCTGATGGAGGCAATGCTGAGGAGTTGCCAAAGCTGCCAGGATACTGCGAGAGCATACCCACAGCGTTATCACGAGAGGTGCCGTCGCCACGGTGAGCAAGTGAGCAAGTGAGCAAGCGCGTAATAGCGGAAATCAGCAGATTCAACACGCCCCGTTACGACCGAGGGAATTCCTGGCCCGCATAGCCTTTTGTTGTCCTTGGCAATGGGCTGTAATGAGTGTCCCATCGCCGCAAAGAGTGGGATACCTTGAGTGCTACCATCAACATCCCAAGCCGATGGCAAGTGCAAGTTCCATACCCCCCGTCCCCCCATCCATCATTCGCACCCTCTTGCTGCCAGGACATTTAGAACCTAATACGAGTAATGCCGTACGGCTAGCCACTGCGACGACTGTTTGCCATGGGGTTGATTTTGCCTCGCCACTCCTTCATCTCCTGCCTCGACTTGTTTTTTCTTGCAGGCTCTCTCTCTATTGGGGGCAAGGGAGGGAAGTCAGCACCGGGTTGCTCCAAGGGATGGAAGCAATACTGCAATGACTGCCCGTGTATGGTCTTCTGTTCGGCAGTCTGCGTTCTTCACACGAACCGGAAATTTCTCGAATCACATGATGATTTATCTTGCATGGCTGTGGGGAACACCCTTGTTCTTACTTTCTGGCATATTGAGAGATGTAAACGGGCTCGACGGGACAATACGGCAGGGCAGAGAGAACCAGGGGAGAGCAAAAAGGGTCTGGTTGGCACAAGGAAGACATTTACAAACCAAGAACGACACAGTTCATCACGGGGGCCAGGGACAGAGACGGGTTCATAGAGTCCTGAAGAGTGGTTTCAGACCATTTCCTGTGAGATCCAGGTCATTGAACGGACAAACCGCCGGCTGTTGCTTAACCCTGCTTCTATTTTCTTTTCTTTTTCTTTTTCTTTTTGAGACAAGAGAACCGTTGAACAAGTGCAGGAACTCCACTGCCGAGGTGACTCCTGACTGCAGATTTCTACATTCAAAGCCTGTTGAAGGAGGAAGGACACCCTCCTTCGGAGCCCGGCTGATGACCCGTATTGACCATGGAAACCAGGACAAAACTGTCATGCCCAAAGTTTGGTACGCCCTATGTACTACGGGGTGGCCACTCTAGCTACCCCGCAAGCCTGCCGGATTTATTCCTTCCTACAGAGTACTTGGCCTCCTATTACGGAGGACGGTGCAATCCCTTAAAGTGATTGCATGGAACTTGTGGAGGGGATGGAATTAAAACCGCCAATTTCTTTGTGGCATTAGGGGAGTGGCAAAACGCGTTTCGAGAGGATAAGAAAAAAAAAGGAAAACATGGAAACGCGGTTGGGAAGACTAAAAATCAAGGGGCGTGAAGACAGAGGATGAGAGGATGCACTGGTTATGGGCCCCGAAGCAAAAGGCACAATATACGAGCTATCCTCCACTTGCGACGCGGTGAACCAAATTTTCTCGATATGACGGGCGGCAAGGGGCACTCGACAGCAGACAAAACAATGGCAAGAAACCAGGGGCCATACATCTCATACAAGTACATGTACTCTATACAGAGGGATCGGGTTTTGTCCTATTAAAAGTGAGAAAAAGAAAGGAAAAGAGGTATCTTTAGTAGCGTATCTAGTTGGTACGGAGTACAAAGCAAATGTGAAGAAAAACAAAAGAAACAAGAAAAACAAACTGTAGGAACTGTGCGCTTTGACGAAAGCAAACCATATCAGACGAAAAAGGAATAAAAGAGAGAATTTCAAAGTTGACGCCAGAGTTTATCCTGTTGCTGAGCCCAGTGTATATATGTGTATTCAAACAAACTTCCCCCAAACGACCGGCACATTACAGCCGAATTCGGCCTTCCGAGCTGTTGCCAAACCACCGCCGGATGCCATTGTCGTTGCCCGACGACGGCGCGTTGTTGCTGCTGCTGGAGCCAGCACCGTCGTCGTCGTTGTTGCCTGGCATCCACTTGGCTTCTTGAAGCCTTGGCCGATCCCTTGGAGCCACTTGGGCGTCTCCATTGTGTCGACCGTGTTCTTCATCCGGTGGCTCAGCTTGCTGGAAAAAAGTTGTCTTCTTCCTCTTCGTCATTAGTACGGCCGGCGTTGCTGATTGTGATTTCGGGTTTGGTTTCGGCTACTGCTTCCGCGCCCGCTCCAAAGCGTACGCGTCCGCGCACTCGGTGCTGTTGGAAGCATGCCCGAGCTGGACGGCGACACGGCAAACGGCGTCGTCGGGTGGGCGCCCTCGGACGACGACAGAACACCACCATCCTCTGGGTCGTCGTGGTTACGCCGCGCTGCCACGAACCGCCGGGGATGACCATGACAGGACTGCGCCGACCGCCCGCATCCAGACCAGTGCCGCTGCGGCCAGCGGCCGCTTCGAGACGCCGCTGGCGGATCGACGTCCCGTTGAGTTCACGCTCCAGCAAATCCCGGCCCTCGCGCCACGAGCCTGTGCCATAGTTGCGCAAGCCGCCTCCCTCGTCGTCACCATTCTCGTCATCGGACCCGGCAAGATCGGCGCCGTAGCCAAAGAAGCGCCGCACGCGGCCGTATAGGCCAAACAGCGTGGCCAGGACCGGAAAGAGAACAAAGGTGGGCAGCAGGTAGTCGAACCAGGTGCCCAGCCGCGTAAAGGTAATCAAAACGGCCCAGAAAGTTGAAAAACACCGTCTTCTTATAGACGCTGGACGACAGGAACGTCAGAAAGTTGTACGACAGCGGGATGCTGAGACGCGCGACCTGTGACGCGTACCAGAACGCCGACTCGTGGGCCGTGTGGCGCTTGACCAGCGCGCGGCCACGCCACACCTTGACCTCGGTGATGGACGTCAGGGCCGCCGCGCACATGTACAAGATCCAGATCGTGGCGATCAGCTGGCCGGCAAAGCCCACCTGGCCCTTTTCGCCGGTCCAATGGTGGACCACGGTGAGCCGAATGACGGACGCTTCCGGCAGTGCCGCCTTGACCAGCTCCGACCACACGATGGCGACAGAGGCGGTGGCCAGCACCACGCCCAGCGCCAGACGGGCAAAGGGCACGACGTGGTAAAAGACGAGGTAGCGCTGGTAGGGCGACAGAAGCGAGACCGCGGTCCCAGAGAGTGTCGTTGGCAGAGGCTTGGCGAGCTCCAGCCTCTTGTGCGTGGCCGAGTTGAGCACAGCCTGTGTCCGGGCGTAGCTCTGCACCAGGTAGTTCCATTCGCTGGCATAGCGGGAGCGGGCGTGGCGTGCGCGGACGAGACGCCGTGTCAGGTCGGCCATGTACTTTTTCGTAATGACCGTCGGAACGATGCGGTCGTCGGCCGACGCGGCCGATGTGCGGGAGCCGTAGCCGCCGCCGGCACGCGGGTTGTTGTCGGCAAGGCTGACGCCCTCGTTGATTTCCTCGATCCATTCCCGGTAGTCGAGCGCGGACCCCGTCTTGCGCTGGCCGAGTTCGACGACCTGCAGCTCGACATCCTCGAGGTCCATCTCGGCCTCCTCGAGCTTCTCGTACAGCTTTGGTGCCTGGCTCTGCAGGCGGCGGAGGCGGCGGCTGGGCGTGGCCGTGCGGATGAGGCGGCGGGAATAGCGACGAGGCCGTGGCCCATGAGGTAGATGGCGAGAATCAAGCCCCAGCAGTAGGCCAGGGCCATGACGAGACCCTTGATGGAGTCGACGGAGAAGCCGTACATGACAATGACGTACGCGAGCCGACAATGCCGCTGCCAAAGACCATGGCATGGTACTGGGCGTTGGAGCGCAGCGAGTAGATGATGCGGTCCTTGGGCGCGCGGTAGCCTGCGTCCGAGTATTCGCCGAGAATGGGGAGGATGAACCTGCAGAAGAGACGGAGGTTAGCTTCTTAGTCCCAAGTGACAAGAAAGAGAAAGAAAAAGAAACAGAGACGAACCAGGTGAGGACAAAGGTCAGCCAGTAGGTGATGCGCCACGACACCCAGAGGACCGACTGGGGCAGCCAGATGCCGCGCGTGGCCTCGTCGTCGGTCTGCGCGCTGGAAGCGAGATCGATGGCACGAGAAGCACAATATTGGCGGGCAAGAAGATAGCGAAAAAGACCGGCACGAGAGGTAGGCCGGCGTTGTGCGGAGCGGGAGGTAGAACCGGCAGGATGAGGAGGGCGATGAGCGAGAAGAGCAGCACAGCCAGGCTGGCAAAGACCTCGGACTTGACGGGATTCGACGAGGAAAAGGTGGTGAGGCCCGAGAAGAAGGAAGAGGCCGCGGAAGAGGCAGGTGAGCTGCTGGCATCGATATCGACGCCGTTGATGCCGGTGATCGCAGCCGCAGCAGCGCGGGCGATCACAAACGGTTGTGGCATATTAGCGGCCGGCAGGGGTCGGACGGCAGGCCCGCGCCCATCGAATACCAGGCGGGAGAGCGAACAGTGTACGGGGGAGGTGCAGTGTATTGTGTGTGGTGGCTGTTTGGAGCGCCGATTCCGGTGGATGACGCCTCGAAGCGATGTCGTGTGTCGTGTGTCGTCGGTCGAGACGTGGAGGGAAGGAGAGATGGAATGGAACGGGAGCAAGGAGGCAAGAGCGACACTGAGACAGGCGGCGCTTTGCTGTGTTACGACATTGGGTCCACACGAGGCAGGCGCGAGTGGACTCTCGATTATGTAAGTGGCGACCACGACATTCCAGCCAATGGCAGCGCTCGACCGCTGCGGATTCCACATGGGTCGCCTTATTACAGCAGGCGGCCCGGCTGGCAAGGCCGCCAATGGCTTAGCGGGCTGCTGAGGCCGCAAATACGAGCGACAATTTTGTGATCTTAGAGGGTTTTACCGGAGTAATTCATTGAGTGCCTTTCTCTTTTCTCTTCTCCTCTTGTTCTATGTATTTTGAAGTCTTTTATTGTACTATTTCTTCTCTATTCTGTAGTCTTGCCGCCGTGCTATAGCTCTGGCAGAACAGCTGTGCTGAAGTTGCAAGATACTCGACAAGGTGGCAGATGAGCACCGGCTATATTCTGGGTCCAAAGACGCTCGATTTCTGGGCTCAAAGGCTGTGATTTGCTGCTGTGCTGGTGCTATACCGATACACGTTGACTGTCCAAGACGTGTCTTGTCGATATCGAATCTGTAGCTCCCGATTTGGCAGCCGTTGCCGAACGAAGGGGTGGCAAGTGCGACCCAAGCCAAGGACAACCCCACACAGCGCAGCTCCAAGCTGCAGCACTTGCCTGCTAATTCGCATTCACGTGAAGGGGCATTTACGTACTCTATTCGGATCTTTTCAGAACGCCCAGAGCATCACAGAACGTCCAGAGTATCGGCAGACACAACGGTGGCCATGGCTTCACGGACTGCCGTTCGGCCGCTTGGTCGCTTGCTGCCACCTCTCGCGTGTCGTCCTGTCTAAGCCGGAGTTTTGCAGCCTCAGCAGGCACACCGCCGACGGGAAAACAAAGATGGCATCGGCATCAGTGTTCCAGACGGCAGCCTCTTCATCGCAAGGCGCTCTTCTCTACGTCGTCTCCCGCGGCAAGGGGCCAGCACAATGGAGGTGCAGCTCACAGCGCCCAACGGCAAGACGTGGACACAGCCATTGGGGCTGTTTATCAACAACGAATTTGTCAAGAGCAGCACGGGCGAGACAATTGCATCAATCAACCCGAGGTGCGTGCTGCCATCTCTCCCACTGCCCCCTAACTCGAAAACGAGGCAACAACGCCCGTATGCCCGCAGCTAACAACGGCCAGCACCGAGCAAGAGATCTGCTGCGTACAAGCCGCGTCTGCGCAGGACGTTGACGCGGCTGTCAAGGCGGCACGCAGCGCATTTCGCGGCCCTTTGTGGAGGAAACTGTCGGGGACAGAACGGGGCGCCCTCATGCACGTCTGGCGGATCTCGTGGGGGAGCACGCCGAGCTGCTGGCCACGATCGAGGCGCTCGACAATGGCAAGCCGTACGCAGTGGCGCTGTCTGAGAACGTGCCCGAGTTCCAGAATGTGCTGCGCTACTATGCGGGCTTCGCCGATAAGAACTTTGGCCAGGCCGTCAAGTGGGCGCACGGCGGCATCATGTCGAACCAGGGCCAGATCTGCACGGCCACGTCGCGCGTTCTGGTGCACGAGAGCGTCTACGATAAATTCCTGGCCGCGTGGAAGCTCGGCCCGGCGCTGTGCTGCGGCAACACAGTCGTCCTCAAGCTAGCCGAGCAGACGCCGCTGTCGATGCTGTACGTGGCACAGCTCATTCGCGAGGCCGGCTTCCCGCCGGGTGTCATCAACGTCATCAACGGCCATGGCCGCGAGGCCGGTGCGGCGCTCGCCGCGCACGAGAATGTGGCCAAGATTGCGTTTACAGGCAGCACAGCCACGGGCCGCGAAGTGATGAAGCTGGCGGCGGGCACGCTGAAAAACGTCACGCTGGAGACGGGTGGTAAGTCGCCACTGCTTGTGTTTGCGGATGCAGACCTCGAGTTGGCGGCGACGTGGGCACACATTGGCATTATGAGCAACCAGGGCCAGGTATGTACGTCGACGTCGCGTATCCTGGTGCAAGAGGCCGTGTACGACGAATTTGTGCAGAGATTTAGCCGGGTCATCGAGAACGTGTCGGTCGTCGGCGATCCCTTTGACCCCAGCACGTTCCCAGGGCCCGCAGGTCGCAGTACGAGCGTGTCTTGGACTACATCAAGACAGGCCAGGACGAGGGCGCGACTTTGGCTCTGGGCGGTGTGCCCGCTCGGCGGGCCGCTGTCAGCAGATACAGACTCTGGCAAAGGAAAAGGAAAAGGAAAAGGAAAAGGCTTCTTTGTGGCGCCGACGGTGTTTACCGACGTGAAGCCGACGATGCAAATCTACCGCGAGGAGATCTTTGGGCCTTGCGTGGTGGTGGCTCCCTTCAAGACGGAGGACGAGGCCCTGGCCATGGCCAACGACACAACGTACGGGCTGGGTGCTGCAGTATTTACACGCAACTTGGTGCGAGCACACCGAGTGGCGCGCGAGATCGAGGCGGGCATGGTGTGGATCAACAGCTCCAACGACTCGGACTACCGCGTGCCGTTTGGCGGTGTCAAGCAGTCGGGCATCGGGCGGGAAGCTCGGCGAGGCGGGGCTGGCCGCGTACAGTAACATCAAGAGCATCCACGTGAACATGGAAGCATCGTGAAGGGGCAAGGGGCAAAAAGCAAAAGAAATAAAAGTCATAGTACTGTCCTTGTATATACGAGAACTAATGTCTATACATGCCATGTCATTTTTGGTCCGCTTCCAATTCCTATCCATTTTCCAAACCATTATTGAAATAACCAGATCCGCCAGCAATGCACCGCGTAAAAGCCGCAACGCCGCCAAAGCGAAAAAAAAAACCAAAAAAACTGTACATTAGAAAACCTCACAGAAAATCAAAATTCAGCGCCTTCCAGCAGAATGTTGACCACGGCCTGCCGGCTGCTCCACTCGCCTAGCTGCTGGAATGCGGCCCAGATCGAGCAGACGGCACAGCGCCCAGTCGCTCTCAGGGAGACGGTCCACGGCAAAGACGGCATCCATGCCGTCGACGCCACCGCCGACGACATCAATGCCGTCATCTTGGCCTGTGGGCGAGACAGCCATGGGCGACGAGGACGGCCCACGCTCGACCTGCCCACTCGTGCGCACCAGGTCGACAAGGCGGTCGCGGAAGACGCGCCGGTCATACTGCTCGCTGGGGATGCTGCGCTCTTCGTTGCCGTTGGCGAGGCGCGAGACGGTGTCGCCGACGAGGCAGATCCACAGCAGCAGCGCGCGGGCGTGGGGGTTGGTCAACAACCGCCGCGTGGGAGAGCGCAAACAGCCCGTTGTCGACGTTGCGACATTGCCGACATTGCGACAACACCACTGCCCAGATGCGAGCGCAGAATGTGCAACAGGATAGCGTAGCCGCCGACGTTGCGCGGGAAGTCGGGAAGAACTCCTTGAGGTAGAGGATGCCGCAGATGCGCATGGCCGGCTCAAACACGTCGAAGGCGCGACCGGGGCTGCAGGGATGAGGTATAGCGCCGCCAGCGGCGCACGGTGGTTGCGGACATAGCTCTCGGTCTGCAGGCGGCTCGTGTCGACGGGCAGCAGGGTGTTGGGGCGAGCTCCTCCTGGACGGGCTGAACGACTTGCGCGGGTTGCGGGGCGTGTCGCAGGGCCGCAGTCTCGGCATCGAGGGCGGCCGCTGCATCCTGCGGCGCCACGTCCTGGCGCAGGGGACCCGGCTGCGACACCAGACTCTGCTGCAGCCAGTACATCTCTTCCGAGAAGCAGTACGGGTCGAGTGGGAGTGGCGTGGCCGTCTTGGCGAGGTCGGCGGCCAGCTGAACGGCCTGGACAAACACGCACAGGGAGCCGAGGGTTGGCGGCCACGGCGGGCGCGAGGCCACAAACTGGATCGGCAAAGAGCGCAGCAGCCGCGGCGAGCACGTCCTGGCGCGTGACGTCGAGCAGCACGGTGTCGGAGATGTTGGGGAAGAGGCGCGTGTCAAAGGGCAGATAGGGGCGGATGGCGAGGGCCATGGCGCCCTTGAGGTCGGTCTTGCGCATCTTGAGGAGCAGGGCCGGGCGCACATGGTGAGGAAGCGGCGGCCGCCGTTGAGGTCGACCATCTTGCTGAGGGCCTGCATGTGCAGGTGCCAGTGGTCGTAGCGGCCGGTGGAGCCGCCCATGAGGGCCAGCGTCGTGATGCACTCGAGGGTCATCTCGGGGATGGCGTGGCCCCGGCGGAAGCCGGTGCTGCCGGCGCTGCCGGTGCTCTGGGCGACGCCGGCGGCGAGGCGACGAGAAGGACGAGGGTGATGGGACGCAGTCGAAAACGGCGCGGCCAGCTGCATCTTTTTGTCGTTGCCCTCGTCGTCGTCGCTGGTGTTGTTGCTTCCGCTGCCGCTGCCGCTGCCCTCGCGCTCGGCCCGCTTTTGCTCCTTTTGGTGCAGGGCCAGCTGCTGGTTCACGATGCGGCAGACGTTGGATACCTCCTGCGCCAGCTCCTCGGACGTGTTGGCGCCACCCAGGATGGCGCGGAGCATGGCGCCGCACAGCAGCACACAGCGCACGGCGGCGCGGTCCTGCACGACCATCCAGTAGAACTCGCTCGACCGCGTGGGGTTGTACTGCAGCAGGTCCTCAAAGGGGTACAGCTTGCGCGGGATCAGCTGGAAGAACTGGTGGAATAGGCGCTGCTCGAACTTGTTGAGCTGCGGCACGTTGCACATGGTCCATGTCGGCAGGCTGCGCGCGACCTGCTGGCAGCTGTTGGCGAGCGCATGGATGCGCGCCTTGCGCGCCTTGCTCTCGTTAGCGAGGGCAGAGGCATGGCTGGCCTGTCTGTGTTTCGCAGCGGCGGCGGCCGCCCGGTTCTGCTTGTAGGAGGAGATGGTCGTGGATGTCGACGGTGGTGCTGCCATTGTCGTCTGCAGAGCAAAGTCGGCGTCCCATTCCTGCGGCGCAAAGAGGCTCATGCCATCGAGTGTCGGCGTGGACGTGGACAGGGGCGAGAGGGACTCGAAGCCGGTGCTGGCGCTGATGATGCTCTCGGTGATGGAGGCTGGCGAGGCGAGGAAGGGCGATGCTAGGGGTGACGAGAAGGACGAGGCAGACTCGGCGGGCGTGGATGCCGTGATGCGCGCCGCCGACGACGCCGCCGCCGTGCCCGAGGCTGTGGGAGAGGGACGGCGGGCAGCAGGGTCCGGGCCAGAGTTGTTGGCCGGGTCCGTGTTGCTGCTGCTGCTGCTGCTGATGCTGCTTCTGGCTGCCGGTGCCGTGGAAAACGCGGACGCATTGCTCTCCCGCTTGGCCTTTTGCGCTGCTGGCTTCGTCACAAGCTTCCAGCGGTGCACGAGCGGCTTGTTTGGGTTTGCCGGGTCCGTGTTGCTGGCCGCAGCCTTTTTGTGTTGGGGCTGACGTGGAGGAAGAGGAGGGTGCGGCAGGGTTGCTGTCTTTGTTGCTTGACTTTGGGCGGCTGCCGGCGGAAGGCGGAAAAGGCCGAGAAGCCCGAGGACGCAGTGGTCGCGCTCGGCGTCGATGCAAACGAGATTGTAGACGTTGTGCCCGCCTTGGACCCTCTCTTCTTGCCGCTCGTTCCCACGCTGCCGCCCGAGGGCTGTGCAGGGCCGGAGGTGTTGACGAAGGATATGCCGTGGTACTTGGTCTTGGTCACCTGCAGGCCGCGGCGCGTCGACACGAGGGCGCCGTCCTTTTGGACCGTCGCATTGAAGTGGTCCATCCTGGGATGCGTGTGGCGATGAAGCGGTGTGAAGAGAGGACGAGAGCAGGAGATGAAGGCAAAGTTGGCGATGTTCGTGGTATTCGGCAAAGGATTGCACCGAGGCCTAGCAATTGAGCGGGGGGCGGTCGGTGCCGGCAGCACGCCTTTCGGAGGGACAACGGCGATGCCGGTTCAATGCAACGCCAGCCCGGTGGCCGTCACGATCGTCGCCGCCGGGGTCCTTGCGTTGATCGGTAATCCGTGGACCGGATGCTCGCCGTTGGATATATTATCGTCGGGGTTTTTGTGGCGGATCGCTCCTTCCTTCTTTGCACCGCGAGTCAGTGCGGGGACGCGGTATCGGCGCAAAAGAGATTGTTCTGGTGCCAGATGCTCCGTGCCCGAGTCCGTGTCTAATTGTGCCGCAGCATGGTGGTAGAATTCGGTCTAGAAAATCGCGGTTTGTTTGTTTGTCTCTACAGTCTCCTCCGCTCCCTTTGAAAAGTGCTATCGGTCAGAAGATGACCAAACATGCACTCCGCACGGCGTGGACGAGTGCAAGGAAGGAGCGAAGCAGTGGAACACGGAATCCAGGAATCTGCCCACCGCGTGACCGCACTAGTCCTGATTGGGGAACACTGCCGTATCGGGGAAGGGCTGGCTCCAATGACTCGGGAACTTGACCGTGGCGCCTCTCCAGCTGATCTACTGAGTACGTACTTGTAGACCCTGAACCATACTTTCTATGCGAGCTATGTTTTGTTTTCTGTGCTTGTACAAGTTGTACAGTTGTACGGCCATTGGATGGTGTAAGCAGTTCTTTGAGTGCCCGCCCTCTCATACACAGACTCGCGGCCTCGTGATGCCTCCTCCACATTCAAGTTGATTGATTTTCTGTCCGCTATCTCTAGTAAAAGACCTTTCCTTCCATCATGACACGGGCTGTCCGGTGTAGCTCTGCCGAGAGAATGGTGCCATCGGCCTCGTCTAGGGTCGTGCCCACATCGACCCGGCCGCTGGGATGACCGATCACGACCGTGCCTTTGCTCGCCCCCGTAGAAGCCTTGTTGCTCTGGCCCTCCGCCACCAGCTGCGCTGCCAATGTGCCAGGGATCCGTGCAGCTGCACCGAGACACAATGCCAGCGTCAGTGGAACGGCCTTGTGCACCTGGCCCATGGACAGTGCCACGCAGCGGATGTCGACACCGTTGGCCTTATCGCCAGCCGGCCGCGGGAACAGAATCACAATCTTGGGCACGCTCTCCGTGTCCGGGTCCATGCCCATGCGCGCTGCGCCCTCGCGCCGCAGGTGGTCCACCGTGGCCTTGAGCTCGGCGTCTGTCTCAATCGTCTTGGCTACGTCCTGCAGCGCAAGATCCTCGAGACCCAGCGAGCTGCCCAGCACAAAGACGCCCGGGTTGGACACGTCAACGAGCGAGGCCGGGATGGACGGCTCTCGCCCGGCTGCCGTGCCAGTAGGTCCACTGGGGATCCCGTCGGCAGCCCGTTCTGCGCGCCCGTCTTGGCGCCTGCGGGCCGCACAAAACTCATTGTGATGCGCGAGTGCGTGCCCGGACGCCGTCGATGGCATAGTCGCCGTCGGGACAGAACCGCGGCGGGTCGCCGGCCACGCGGAACCGCGAGCGGATCAGCTTCTTGGTGTTTGTGTTGAAGATGCGCACGAGGCCTTCCTTTTTCTCCGTTCTCCCCGTTCTCCCCCCCATCCACATCCACGGTGGTCCCCCAAATCCCAGGTCAAAGGCCAGCGGCCCGACCGCGCTGATCATGTTGCCGCAGTTACCCGCCAGGTCCAGCCGCCCGTCGCGGATGCCCACACTGCACAAACGTAAAGTTGACGTCGCGGTCTGCACGCTCCGCGGCGTTGGCGGGCGGCGAGATTACGCAGATCTTGGATGTCGAGGACACGCCAGAGCCCATGCATCGAGCTGGCGGCCGTGCTGCGGGTCGGGCGAGCCCATGGCCGGCACGAGCACGGGTGTCCACGCCGCGGCGCGCGCCTTGGCCGTCTCTGCATCCGCTGCTCCGCTGCGGCACCGCCGTACGAAGGCAGCACGTCTTCGCGGATGACGAGGCCATTCGATGTTCCGCCGCGCACAAAGTAGGCTGGGAAGCTCCGTTCGTGCGGTGGCGGTCGAGCCGAGGCAGACGACGACGAGTGCCGGCGTGGCTGTGTCTGTGTCGGTGTCTGGCTGAGAACTGGCGACGAGCATGCCAGACGGCTTGATGGCTGCAGCCGCGTGAAGAGCCGCTGTGCTATTCGGTCTGCCATGCTGTGTCTAGAATGGGCGTTGGATTGGCTGTATCACAAAAGAGGAAGAGACGTGTATATGGATATGTAGTCGGGATGTCGAGGAAGGTGCGGACAAGTGGGGCCGCATCTATTTCTAGCGGCTCTCATTGGTGCCTGTCGTTGATGTCTACTTTCAGTATTTCTCTGTACTCGTACAGCGTAAATAATCTAGGGGCATTCTCCTAAATCAAACAAACGCTCTTGTATTATTAAGACTCCTGTTTTTATATGGTTTCTCGCCCCGTGGCGTGCATTCTTTTTTCCCCAAATGGCAAGACAAAGTACAGTTGAATAATAGATTCCCGCTTCACTCCATGACCAAAAAGCAAGCAAAACCTGTCTCTCTTCTCTTCCTCTCCACCTTTTCTTTGCACCTCACCACATCCCTGCTTCTTCCCTACTCGTCGTCGTCGTCGTCGCTCATGGCCCGTCTCCGGCACGGCGTGATGCCGGCGCCTCCTCCTCTTCCTCCTTATCATCGCCGCCGACGCCTTTGCCGCCTGCATCTGAGGCGTCATCGCCACCACCATTGGCAGCTCCCTCATCCTCATCGTCACTCTCGTCCAGGACACGCGCACCGCGACGGCTGCGCTTGCTCTGTGGCTGCGACCGGCCGGCGCCTTCGTCGTCGTCGTCGTCGTCGTCGACGTCCATGCGGTCGGAGGCATCGTCGCGTCCGCCATCGTCTGAGCCAGGCGAGCCGCCGCGACGGTTCTGCTTCTCAATGGCCGCGTCGGCCGCATCCAGCGCATCGTAATCGTCGTCCTCGTCGTCGCTGCTGTGCACGAGCTCCGACGACTTGTACTTGGAGTTCTTGGGCGGGTCCTTGCGTGACAGCCGGCGCTTCTTCTTCTGGTGCCGGTCCTCAGCGCCCGAATCGCTAGAGTGGCCGCGGTCGTCGTCGTCGTCGTCGTCGCCGCCATCGTCATCGTCGCGGGCCTTCTTCTTGCGCGGCCGGCTCTTGCCCCCCGAGCGAGGCTCGCGCGGCTCGCGCGGCGCCGGCTTGCGCTTCCGCTTGACCTTCTCGCCCGTCTCGCTGTCTGTCGTCATCTCGGCCTCGCGGCGCGCACGCTCCTCCTCGGCACGCTTCTCGGCCAGGACGCGGTCACGCGCCGCAATCTCCTCGCGCTCCTTGCGGATCTTCTCTTGGCGCTCGCGCTCCTGGTCCAGCGCCTTTTGCCGCGCCTCCTCACGCCGCTGCAGCTCAGCCTTGCGCTGCTCCAGCGCGGCGGCCAGCTTCTCCTTGTTCTTCTCTTCGTAGTCCTTTTGGCTGGCAATCGCACGCTCCAGCTGCTTCCGCTGCGTGTTGCGCGCCATGTTGGCACGCTGCTCCACGTCCTGCTTGGGGTACGGCGTCTGCGGGTGGGCAGCAATCTCGTCGAGCGCCTTGATCGCCTCTTCCAGACCGCTGGCCGCATCCTGCAGCTGCTGCAGCGTCCGCTGGTTCTCGTTCAGCCCATAGATGGTCGATGCGAGTTGGATGTGCGCAAACGCCACGTTGAACTTGAAGTGCACCTGGTCCGGAGCAACAGCAAGGGCCTTGTGAAACGGAAAGAAAGAAAGAAAGAAAATGTTAGCAAATTATCGTCTCCTCGGTATACCTATAATTCGAGACTGTATCTCACCTTCTGGCACAGTCAAGACACATCTTGAACGCCTCCAGGTCCTTGTCCATCTTGGCCTTGGTCAGCCCCACACCGGCCGAGACATGAGAGAATCGTCGGTCGTTGGCCTTGCCCTCCTTGGCCAGCGCCGCCTCGTAGCTCTCAATGGCCTTGGAGAACTGGCGCAGCTCGGCGTGGATGTGGCCGAGGTTGACGTAGACGTGAGCGTCGCGCAGCGTGTCACGGACACTCAAAAAGATGGGCAGCGCGCTCCGGTAGTCCTTCTTGTCCTCGACCAGCGCAATAGCAATGCCCTGTGCCGCGTACGCATTCTTTGGGTCCAGCTGCAGCGCCTTTTCAAAGAACTCGACAGCGCGGGTGTACGCCGCGCTGCGCTTCTGGCGCTCCTGCTCCGTCTCGCGGCGCATCTCACGCGCTGATGCCAGGTACAGGTTGCCCATGCCCACGAGCGCATACCGGTCGTGCTTGTCGTAGTTTTGCAGCGTGTGCTTGTAGTGCCGCAGCTCGTGGTCCTCGTTGATGTTGCAGGCCGCTTCTTGGCGTACACCTTGCCCAGGTACCAGCCGTAGAGAGCGCGCACCTCGAGGTCGCTCGAGTTCTCCTGGTACAGCTTGGCCACCGCATCCGGGCCCTCGTCGTTGGGCTGCCTGCGCAGCTTGACGTACGCCAGTCGCAGACGCGCATCCGTGTAGCCCTCGTGCCGCGTCAGCAGGCCCTCGTACGCCTCGACTGCCTTGTCAACCAGGCCCCGTGCCTCGTAGCTGCGGCCCAGGTTGTAGCTGATGGTCGTTACAAGCGCGTCGGCGTCCGTCTCGTTGTCGTTGTTGCTCTGAACTTTGACGCACGCGTCGAGGGCCAGCTCAAACATGCTGCTGGCGAGCTCCTGCTTCTCTGACTGGAAGTAGAAGCAGCCCATGTTGTTCAACAGCTGTGGCGGCAGCTGCTTGCGCAACGAGTCGCGGTGTGCTGCCGACTCGTCCACACCCTCCGTCGCTGGTGCGTCGGTAGACTCTGCGATCTGGTCCAGTTCCATTTGCTCCACCTGCTGCAAACACTGGAGTGCCTTGTCAGGGTGGTCGGCCTCGTAGAGCCACGCCAGGTTCAGCAGAACAGCCGAGTCGGGCGTCATGTGCTTCTTGGGGTCCTTCCATGCTGCTCGCACGTTCTCGAGCAGGCTGATGGCCTTTTTCTTCTCCACGTCCTTGTCCTCCTTCACGGCAGCCCGGTCGTTGGTAAAGACCTCCTCGGCGTATAGCGTGCCGAGCAGCGCCATGGCCTCGAGGCCCTTGGACTGCTGGATCATCTTCTCCAGCCGCAGCTTGGCCTCGCCCAGGTCCGACTTGGCGACAGACAACTGGGCAGCGCCGAACTTGGCCGGCAGGTAGCCCCGATCCGCACCGCCACGCGCCTCGTCCGACCGGCGGTAGTAGTCTGCTGCACGCTCAAGGTCCCCCTCCATGTGGGCCTTGCGCGCCAGCAGGTACCAGCCGTCACTGGCCACCGCGTTGATGTCGGTGCTCTGGATGGCCTTGTGGGCGAGGGAGTCGACGTGGGGGAACGCCTTGCGCGACAAAAAGTAGCCTGCAAACGTGGCGCAGGCCAGCGGCATGTTCTTGTCGAGCTTTGAACGCCTTCTGCGTGTACTCCGTCATGCCCTTCTTGTACAGCCGCAGGAACTCGGGGCTGTTCGTCGCGACCTGGCCGCTGCTGTCGAGGTAGTACAGGCCCAGGAGGATGTTGGCAACCTTGGAGTCGGGTGTGATCTCGAGCGACCGCTCCCAGGCCGCCTTTGCGTCGTCCTTGAAGCCGAGCTGCAGAAGCAGCAGCCAATGCCGATGCGCGGGTCGGGATCGACCAGCTCGGGCGACTTGGCCAGCACGCCCTGGTAGCCAGCCAGCGCCTCGGCGAACTTACCGAGCGAGTAGAGCGCGCGAGACTTGCCCATCAGAGCAAGCATGTTCTTGCCCTGAGACACACGCAGTGCGTCGTCAAAGGACTTCATGGCCGCGCGCAGCAGCTCCATCTTCTCGCCGGCCACAGGGCCAGCGCCGCCGCCGCCGCCCGACGTCGCAGGCTGCTGCAGCGACGCCCGCAGCAGGAGCAGGACGCCACGGGCAAGGAACAGGGGAGGATATGCCGGGTTGATGCGCGAGGCCTCGTTCAGCGTCGACGTTGCCATCTGGAGATAGTGCTCCTTGGTCTTGACCTCGGACGCCAGCGTGCCCTCGTGAGCCACGCGCGGCGCCAGACGGCTCTTCCACAGGTACATCCAACAAAGGCATGCGACGATGCTGAGCTTCTCCTTCGGGTTGTTATTCTGCATGGCATTGCCGCCGCGAATAAGAATCTCGATGGCGTTCTCAATCTTGCCCTGCTTCGCGTACGCCAGGGACACGGTCATCCAGTATGTGCGCGCCGCGTTCTCGTTCTCAAACAGGTCGCAAAGGTCCGTGGGGTCGTCGACAAGGTTCTCCAGGCCGATCTCGACGGCCTCCTCCTCGTCCTGCGTGGGCACTTCAATGGCAATTGGCACTTTCGTGAAGCGCTTCGTGGCCGGACGCGCAAAACGCTGGGCCCCATCGTGGTGGCCATTGCGCTGGGAGGACGACATGGCAAGCGTTGGATAGCTTCGGTTCCGGAAAGGTAGAGGATGGAGAGATCGACGGTGGGCGGAAAGGGGGGTGTCGTCGTAGCGCGCCGGCGCCGTGCGGGAGGCTCGTGGTCGTCTGGATGGAGAAAACGCGACTTGTGCAAGCTACAACCAGCTTCGAGAGCCGCGAGGGACGGCGAGAATGGAGCTTGCAGCTGGTTGTGCGGGTGTCGGCTTCGTGTTTCGCGTCGTGAGTATCAGCAGGCCTGCATAGTCCAGTCCTGTGGTGCTGTGCGATCGCGGTCAAAGGGCGTGGAGTGGTGATAGTTGCCAGGGATTTAGCAGGCGATTTGGTGAATACAGAAAATAAATTTGGGGTCAAAGCTGGTTGGGATACGTTTTCAGCTTAGCCCCACACCAGCACCAGATCACGTGAGCACGATATCCAGCCTTCATCAGCACATTGTAGAACTGGACAGTTGGATTCGTTCATTAATATCGGTTAATGGGTTTGTTTGTAAAGTAGAGAGGCTCTTTTTTGTTTCTCGTAAACCGCAGTTGGTCCGCAAGGGTAAGCGACAAATACATTGTTGTTGCAGCCCCTGAACCACGTATTTGCCCTGCATACTGCCGGCCCGATACAGACAATGTCAACGTTGTTCGCAGCTTCTACTTTTGAAAGTCTGCGGCTACAATGCCAAGGAGAGAGATCTCGTAAAATTTGATCCGAAGCGGGACAGCGGTCACTCTTTGTCGGCTTCCACGTGCCTTCCTCGTTGCGCCGTTCGTTGCTTCCTTTTCTGGCCAGACTCGGCGGGCGCTCCTTCCCTACGAAGAAATGATTGCGTAGGCAAGAAGTTGTCGGGTCGCAGCTACCTCCTGTGTGCGAGTTGTGAGTTCCCATAGACCAAAGGTAAGTGCCCCCGCCTGCCCTATTCCCATGCCTCTTTTTTTCTGCCCCAACCATATCGCTACCAAGGTGGCCACGATGACCTCACACGACGCCTCCAAGTGCACAGCTACCGACCGACTTGACTATCATTCCAGCCTGGAACAAACAAGAGGATGCCGCCTCTTCATAAATGGCAGGCCGGCCTGCTGCTCGAGAGCGTGGCAATTGAACACGGCGTCCTGACCATGGGACTTCTCAAGCGGGATGATGATCCAAACGATGTGGGCTGCCATGGATGGGGATGCTATAACGGCGCCGAGAAGTCTGGCATCATTTTTATGTCAATCATCGTCCCGATGGTACTGTTCTTCATCTTCTGGTTCCTCATCACCCGGCCCATGGACGACCTCTCGATCGACAGCGACTTGTCCGAGACGGAGCAGCGCCAGACGCATCCTCCTCTGGAAACAGCGCAGCCAGCACAACCGCAAGTGCAGCAGCTACCACAAGAGAGCCAGCCGGCAGCCCAGCCGGCAGCCCAGCCGGTAGCCCAGGCAAAAAACACGCAACCTGTGGGCACACCAGCTCCAGTTTGCCCTGTGCAGCCGGCCGAAGCACCACCGCCACCACCGGGGCCACAGGCAGCTTCGCCACAGCAAAGTCAACAAACTCCAGTCCAGTCTCTGTTGAAGCTTCCAGCGATCGCCATTTCTAGCAATGCCTCTCCGGCCGCAATGCATCAGTCGCCAACTGTTGTTTTGAACTTCAATACACCCCAGATGAGCAACGCATTCGTGTCGCCGCCAAGAGACTCGGCGGTCGGGTCTCCTGCAGGAGGAACTCCAGTCCAAGAGCCGAGCCACAAGCAAGTGCAGCCACCACCTGGGCAGCAGCAAGCAGATCAACCACACGGGCCGTCGTCTGAGACGCATCTTGAGCAGCAGCCTGAACCTGGATCAGCATTCACGGTACCGCAGCCTCCCATCCCGCAAGGTGTGCCAGAAACTTCTCAGCTACCCTTCCCACCCTTTCCGCCCTTCCCACCAGGTATGCCAGGTCAAGCACCCGGGCATCCAATTTAATGTCGCGGCACCTCAGTTCATGACTGTTATTCCTCCGCCACCGCCACCGCTTGCTGGGCAACCGGGACAACCATTCCCGGCCTCATCAGGCCAATTTTCACGAGTCAGATCCCGCAGATTACCTCCCATGGCACACCAGTCGCACCTCCTGGCTTTCATGTGAGGCTACCACACATAGTCAGCCCGCAAAGCCAAAGCCAGCCAAGCTCTCCGACCACAATGAGCAGCACTGCCAGCAGTCCGATGATGTCTTGGTCGCACCGACATCCTCCCCTGGGGCGTGCACGCACAATCTCTGACGCCAGGTCTGATCATGGCTCGTCTGGTCACTCGAGGAAGACGGCCATGTCAGGTATGTCTCTGCCGTCGGAAACTTCGACTGGAAATAACAGCGCCTCGAGGGGACGGAAGGAGGCAAAAAGAGCGGGCAGAAAGCACGCGCATGATAGGCGAGACGACAGGAGAAGATCACGGCATAGCTACCGGCGGCACTCCGATGACAGGCATAAGCAGATTGACAAGCACAGACTTGCAAGGAGGCCGCGCCCTGCCCGTCGAGAATCCAGCCGAAGCCCCAGCCACGGATTCGCCGGTATGTGTATTCGAGTCCTTTGCATCGTCACGTACTTCCTCGACCATGACTGACAACAACATCCAGCTTCCTGCGCGAGAGACCCACCAAGGACAAGAAGGCTTCTCGGCTCTCCTTCCTCGCTCCGCTGATTCCGATTGCCCTTGGAGCTCTCGGCGTCGTAGCAGAGGCCGAGGCAGAGAAGCGAAGAAGGCACTCCCAGGATGAGGACCGCCGCCCCCAAAGGAGACACAGTCCCAGCGGAAGATACAACACAGACATGCACGGACAGGGCTGGAGAGCAAGACGGTGAGAGACCTACTCGTACCTCTCTTGTATCTCTGGCGGTGTTACGGCAGCAGCTAACCTGAACAGATCACATGAAGCAGGCGGCGGTCACCAAACTCAGCGCCGCAACAGAAGCACCCACGATCAAAAGGGCAAGAAAAGAGCGCTCCTCGAACACCTCAGAGGCGGACATATCAGCTCGGGAGGGGGGGACGATGGAAGCTCTGGCAGCACATCGTTTTGGCGCTTCCGTGATTCAGGAGCCTTCAGCGGGAAGAGCTGGCCGCCTAGACGGGGGAGGGGGGAGTTGATTGCAGCAATAGTTGCTCGATGGCATGTACGATAAGGAACTCGGGGTAATAGAAAAAAAGGTGGAGGAATAAATATGGCAACATTCAATACGAGTATACGCCGTGCTTTGGTACTCGGCTTGAATTGGTGATGCGCCTGGGGCTCATTCTTACAATGGGTGGCGTTTTGGCGGGTGCCTGCTCCTGACGGGTGTTCCTGCCCATGGAAGCAAAAGTGGGTCTGTGTTCCAATGGTCGTCGTCATAACTGGGAAGGCGCGAGGCAAGGCAAAGAGGTTGGGGCGGCTCCACTGGCTCTTGCTGCTTTCAAACCGACCATCTCAGTAAGGGCAGCACCGCTTGTTGTCGCAACCACTCTTTCCCTCGTTCTCTTGTCTCGCCTGCGCATGCTCCTCTTTCTGCCTCCAACACCGCGCTGTCACTGCAGAATACCAGCATCCCCGCCACGGTGCCTTGTTTACCTGCTCGCCCGGCACCCCTCGAAACC
The DNA here is from genome assembly GCA_016097085.2 of Sporothrix curviconia. Classification (NCBI taxonomy): domain Eukaryota; kingdom Fungi; phylum Ascomycota; class Sordariomycetes; order Ophiostomatales; family Ophiostomataceae; genus Sporothrix; species Sporothrix curviconia. Next base: position 82,586 of record JADMNF010000113.1, on the reverse strand, counting down.
CAAATCCGAGCTATCCATTGTCGCAACCCCTCCCCTTCGCCCGCCACCGACCGCCCAGCTTGCTGACCGCGGCCCTTGGCAGCAAACCCGCATCGGCCGAGCCCCCCAACAAACTCAAGCTACAAGCAAGCTGCAACGATCCCTTTCTGTCATCCAACGGTCTTGGGCCATCGACGCATACTCAGCTTCGCCTGCTTTGATTGCTTGTTGAGCGTAAAGTCAAGTCGCCCAGCATGTGGAACGACGAGGACAACAACCCGTACGGGAGCAGCTTTGATCGCCGGGACTCGTACGGCTCGTCAGCAACACCCTCATCCCCGGACTCTCGTAAGCGTTTTCCGTTTTTCCGTTCTCCGTGGTCCGCTTTGGTCAACGCATCCTCGCTCCAGACGGGCCAACGCTCTATTAACATGTGTTCCTTGCTCCTCCAGACCCAAACTACGACGCCGCGTCCCTCACCGACGAGGAACCGCAGGACATCCCGGCTACGTCAAACCCGCGGCAGATGAGGAGACCGACGATGACGAGGCAGAAGAGGTAGCTGCCGTGTCACACGGCGAGCTGCAGCCACGGCGGAAGCCGGGCGGCTACGACAGCCGCATCGAGCAGCTCCTCTACGAAAACCCCGAGACCCCCATAATACATCACGGACGCCGGCAAGAGTGTGGAGAACAGCGGGCGCTACATTGTGTACACGATCCGCACAGGCGTAAGTTAACCGGCGTGATCTTTTTTTGGCCTCCTCCCAGACGGCTAACACATCCTGCTGCACAGGACCTCGAAGTTCGGCGGCGATACTCGGAGTTTGCAACGTTGCGCGATGCTTTGACGCGGCTGCACCCAACGCTGATCATCCCCCAATACCCGAGAAGCACACAATGGCCGACTACGCAGCGAACCCGACCAATGCAAAACAGGACCAGCAAATCATTGACCTGCGTAAGCGCATGCTGGCTGTTTTCCTCAACCGCTGCCGGCGCATGGAGCAGATCCGGACAGACGGCGTGTGGTGGCGGTTCCTCGACCCCAATGCCAGTTGGGTAGGTGTTGCAGCCGTGAAAAGGTTAACGAGGGCGAAAAGACCACAAGACCATAGACTGACGCACGCCTTGACTCTTTCTAGAACGAAGTGCTGCACTCGCACCCGGTTGCTTCGATCCCCAAGAACATCCTCAAAGCCCCTCCCCTGAACACGGCGAACCCGACGCCGGCGCACAAACTACCTGCCCGTTCCTGCAACCTCGGCCAAGCTCAAGGTGTCCGCCGGGACGCCACACCTGCCTTCCATTGATGGCTCCGTCGCACGCTTCCCGCCCGAGTCCAGCCAGCTTAGCGAGCAGGAGCTCGACCCGTATTTCGCGTCGTTTGAGGCATCGATCAAGGAGCTGGAGCAGCTGCTGATGGGCCCGATGGAGAAGGTCAACCGGCGGACGCTCAGCCACCTGTCGGCGCTGGCCTCGGACCAGTGCGAGCTCGGTGCGCGGTACAATGCCTTTGCGCTCTCCGAGACGGCACCGACGCTGGGCCCGGCCATTGAGCGCATTGGCCAGGCGGTGGACTCGTCGTACATTGCCACGGAGGAGCTCTCGAGCTCGCTGGGCGCGAGCTTTGCCGAGCCGATGCGCGAGAACGCGCAGTTCGCGGTGTGGTGCGCAGCGTGCTGCGGTACCGGATCCTCAAGCGCGTGCAGCAGGAGATGACCAACGACGACCTCAAGCAAGAAACGGGCGCTGCTGGACCAGCTGGAGCGCAGCGAGGCCGAGGCACGGCGCATCGACCAGTACCTCAGCGGCAGCCAGCAGATCCAGCCGCCACGGCGGTCGACAAGCTCGCGCGACGCCGCGGGTGCCCATGGCCAGCACCGCAGGGACGGCAGCCAGGAGGACACGGCCTCGATCGACTCGGACTTTCCGCCGACACACGGCGATTACTCGTCTGTACCCTCGGCCAAGAACGGCCCGCCGGAGCGCACGCCGGCGAACCCAGGCCACAAGAAGGCCGCGAGCGGGAACTCGATCACGAAACAAGATCTTTGGGCCCATCCGGCACGCGGTGCAGGGTGTCGTGGACGTCGATCCGGAGCGGACACGGCGGGACACGATCACCAAGACACGGGAGTCGATTGCTCAGCTGGAGCAGGCGCAGGTGGCCTCAGCCCAGGATGTCAAGGACGCCAGTGCCAATGTGTTGCGGGACCTTCAAGCGGTTCCAGAAGGAGAAAGAAGACGACCTGAAGCGGTATAATGGGTGAGTCCCCCCTCCCCTTCCCCTCGGACACGAATATGCACGGCGGCACGTTACTGACATTGACAGATTGCATATGCCAAGAGCCAGATCGAGTGGGCCAAGAAGAACCGGGAAACGTGGGAAGAGGCGCGGCTGGAGGTGGACAAGATTGAAGAGTCGTAGTGCCGGAACACGGCCCTCTTGCTTATTGCATTTTCTGTCTGCATTCCACGCTCTGCTCTGCACTACTTTGCATCTTTTTGCATCTTCTTTCCACTGTGTTCTTCTGCAGGCTCTGCCGAATATTGTTTAATCGAATGCCCTGGCCCGTGTAGGTAAGGCCCGGCAGCCTTTGTTTGTAGCCTCTCATTGTGACCTCTTAATTTCAATTAGAATTTCAACCCATCTACGAAGAGCATCCTGGTGTCGAGGGCGTGACGCTGGCAAGTATTTAATAGGTCTTGCAAGGCATCGTATCGTGACAGGGCTAGCATTGGAGAGCTTGAGCGAAATACCGTGCAAATTACCATGGGCACACTGTCAGTACGAAGTTACAGTGCTCTGGCGTGCAGGTTACAGTGCACACGTTGCTCTCTAGTGGCCGTCGGGTACTATGGGGCATTTACCCGCCTAGACGCCCCAAGCTATCCACTGTGGAGACGAGCTCCAGAGCACCTTATGTCACTGCTCCCTCCTTCATCGTCCTCGTCTATTTGTGTGATCTCGTGGCTGAACAAGCAACCGCCCAAGCCGTGATTCACTTGACGCATGACCACCACAGTCTCACCATCGGGCACACGGCCATCATTAGCAGCGCGCAATCGGCGATTACTCTGTCGCTACCGTCTTGATCTGCCAGGCATTCGTGTCCAGCCTCGTCCTCCGTCGGCCGTTCGCCTCATCGTTACCGAGCCGAGCCTCCTTTTCTTCTTTTCATCTTTTTCTCTCTTTTCCTCATCTCATCCTCACGACCTTGTCAACGCTGACAAAACACTCGTTGACACACTCACTCGCCGTACCGTCACCCGGTCACACTTTCGACGAGCGCGTCCCCTTGCTGCCCGACCCTCCTCCGTCTCCTTCGTCCCATGACGTCGCCGTTAGCCCGCTCTCCCGGATCCCATGCAGGCTGCCGGCAGCAATGACGGCCGGCAGCCGCAATCACCAAGCCACCCTCTCGAGAACACAGGGCACGCTGCCGGCGACGATGCCGGAACCGAGCACTCGCCGCTGCTGTCGCCGGACGCGGTGGACGCGGTGGACGACGCAGACGGTGCTGCCGCTGCTGACGTTGACGTCAACGTCGACGTGGAGGGCAACAGGGGCCCGCAGAGCGGAGCACACAGCCACGGCGAGGACGAGTTCCAGCGCACAAAGTCCATCTGGTACATGACGCTGCTGACGGTCAGCCTGGCGGGCCTGCAGATCGCGTGGTCGGTCGAGCTGTCCAACGGCTCGCCGTACCTGCTGTCGCTGGGCCTGAGCAAGTCGCTGATGGCGCTCGTGTGGATTGCGGGCCCGCTGTCGGGCACGCTCGTGCAGCCGTACGTGGGCATGCTGAGCGACAACTGCCGCGTGCCGTGGGGCAAGCGCAAGCCGTTCATGCTGGGCGGCGCCGCGGCCACAATGGTGTCGCTGCTGTGCCTGGCGTGGGTCAAGGAGATGGTGGCGCTGCCGCTGCACGCCGTGTTCGGCGTGGACCCGGCGTCCGAGGGCGTGCGCGTCGCCGTGATCGTCGCGGCCGTGCTGTGGGTGTACCTCCTCGACTTTGCCATCAACACGGTGCAGGCAGCCATCCGCGCGTTCATCGTCGACTGCGCGCCGGCGCACCAGCAGGAGTCGGCCAACGCCATGGCCAGCCGCATGACGGGCATCGGCAACATTGTCGGCTACGTGGCGGGCTACCTGAACCTGCCGGCGTTTCTGTGGTGGCTCGGCGACACGCAGTTCAAGGACCTGTGCGCCATTGCGTGCGTCGCGCTGGGCGCGACCGTCGTGCTGACGTGCGTCGTTGTGCGCGAGCGCGACCCGCGGCTCGAGGGCCCGCCGCCGCCAGCAAGCCGGGCGTCGTGGCCTTTTTCAAGCTCATCTTCACGTCTATCCGCCGGCTGCCGCCGCAGATCTACAAGGTGTGCACGGTGCAGTTCTGTGCGTGGGTGGGCTTCTTCCCCATGCTCTTTTACACGTCGTCGTACATTGGCGAGATCTACGTGGAGCCCTTTCTCGAGGCGAACCCGCACATGACGCCCGAGGAGCTGGACCGCCTGTACGAGCAGGCGACGCGTGTGGGCACGTTTGCGCTGCTCGTCTACTCCATCACCAGCCTCTGCACCAACGTATTTTTGCCCTTTTTTCATTGCGCCGACATACGACGGCCGCAACGCCGGCCAGCAGCAGCAGCAGCAGCAGCAGAGGTCCCGGCAAGAGCAGTTTGTCATCGACGGCAACGGCAACGGCAACGGAAACGGTGCTGCGGGCCAGCCGCAGCAGGGCCGTGGCACCGGTGGTGAGAAGCCGACCAAGGCCTGGCTCGACTACCTCGTGATCCCCGCTTCACGCTGCGCCGTGCCTGGATGCTCTCGCTGCTCCTGTTCTCCAGCAGGCATGTTCTGCACGGTGCTGGTCCGCTCGGTCGCAAGCCGCCACGTTCCTCATTGGCCTTGTTGGCATTACGTGGGCCCTGACGCTCTGGGCGCCGTGGGCCATTATCAGCGCCGAGATTAGCAACCGCGACGCCATGATCCGCGCACGCAAGCAAGCTGCACGGCTGGCCCGCCACGCGGCCAACGGCAATGGCGGGGCGGAAGACGTCGCTAATGATGCTGACGAAGACGACGACGACGACGACGACGAAGAAGAGGTCGACCAGGCCGGCGTGATCCTCGGCATCCACAACATGGCCATTGCCGCCGCCGCAGATCCTGGCCACGGTCGGGTCGAGCATCGTCTTCAAGTTCCTACAGAAGCCCCGTGGCACGCCCGGCGACCACAGCATTGCCGTTGTCATGGCGCTCGGCGGCGTCACAGTGCTCCTGGCGGCGTACTACGTGACCAAGATTGAGGACGAGCCGGATGTCGATGCGGGCGTGGTGGGTGACCTGGGCGTCGACGGGCCGTACTACACAGCAGTTGAGAGCGGGCAGGATCCTCGCGGGAGCAGCGATACCGGCAGCGAGGACGGTGGCGATCCAGCTGTCCATGGCCTTCAGCGGCGCATGAGCAGCGAGCAGCTGTCGCGGGCAACGCTGGACCGGGCTACAGCGGCCCGCAACACGAGTTTTGGCGGTGGCCTCGAGTATTGAGTGCCGAGATGGAGTTCAATCTACATCACTGTGTGATAATTCATCATTTTCTCTTTTGGGTTGGGGCTTGTACAATTATTTGATATACGAATACACTGCGCTTTTCTTTTTTGGATTTTCTCTTTTGAAATTTCTTTCTTTTTTGAATGTTCTTTCTTCCATCCAAGCCCCCCTCTCCCTCCTCTTCTATCCTCACTTCTCCCCGTGTCAGGCTAAAGTCGAGTCCACCTCATCAGCGGCTGCACGATACCTATTATGTTGTGCTATATCCCGACAATATCGGTATGCTCCACCCAGACGGACATTGAGCATCCGCAAAGCGACACGAGATGAGCAGGCGCTTAGCACGGGCTCCTGTCTCATCTTCTAGACCCAGAGCCCTCCTTACATAGCCCATATTTGGTCTCGGCGATCGACAGGGTTTTTCTTTCGTCCATTGTCACGTTCCATGCCATCCGGCTCCTCGCTCGTCACCACCGGCCGTCGCCCGTCGCCCTCGCCTATGCCCTCTAAGATGAAGCTCTCCAACCTCTTCTGGCTCGCCGGCTCTGTTGCCCAGGCCGCCGTGCTCTGGGACGGCCGCTTCAACGACCTCTCGTCGGCCGCCGACCTCAACACCTGGTCGTGGTCCAACCAGGTCGGGCCCTACCATTACTACATCCACGGCTCCGCCGCCGTGGGCAAAGTACATTGCGCTCTCGCCCAGCTACAAGAACCCCAATGACACCGTTCAGCAAGCAGGGCGCGCGCTTCACGCTCGACTCGACGTCGTTTTGGAACGGCCAGACCATGCGCCGCACCGAGCTGATCCGCAGACAAAGGCCGCCATTGCAAGCGGCAAAGTGTTTTACCACTTTTCCATTATGCGCAAGGACACCAACGCGCCCAGCGTCAACCGCGAGCACCAGAATCTGCTTCTTCGAGAGCCACTTCACGGAGCTCAAGTACGGCTGGATCAGCGGCGAGTCGGGCACGAGCAACCCCAACCTGCAGTGGATGGTGAGCCAGAAGAGCCAGTGGAAGACGGAGTGGAAGCCCGACGCGTGGCACAACGTTGCCTACGAGATTGACTTTTCCGGCAAAGTCGGCTTCTGGCACTCGGAGGGCGGCGCGCCGCTCACGCAGGTCGTGGCGCCCGTGTCGGCGTCGGCCTCGTCCAACGGCGCCGACTGGCATCTGGGCGTGCTCGAGCTGCCGCGGTCGGGCTACAGCGACGCCAGCGAGGACTTTTACTTCTCGGGCGTCTACATTGAGTCGGGGCCCATCACCACTGCGATTGGCGGGCCCTCGGCATGAGGGGAGGTGCGGTGGCGGCATATTGCTTGTGAGAGGCTGTTTGCATTGAGCTTTGGATACAAAACACTTTGTTCATCTTTTTGTTTTTTTTTTCCCTAAAGAGTTTGGTTTTGATTTTAACAACCGTGGATGGGATTATTTTAATTGCAATTTAACCAATCTCCACCTGCAGCTCTTTTTGGGTTCCATCTACAGCTGACATCCAGGCCATACCACAAAACCTGCCTGTATACCACTTCCCATGTCGATCCTGACATTCACTCAATCGTTGAGGTGCAAGTGAGGGTGTCCAGGGGGGTTGTGGCTCGTGCTGATTGTTGCTTTGGCGCTGGTGGCACTGGCTGAGCTGGTGCTGGTGCTGGTGCTGGTGCTACTACTGCCACCACCCGGCTCGCTGCTGAGCCAGATCTTGCTCGTGTGCGATCCCAGCACCGGCGTGATGCCCGTGCATACGCCAACCGACGTCCGCGTCTCGCCGGGGATCGGCCGGCCCAGGCTCACGTCAAACGACGAGTAGCCGCCCCAGTACTCGCAGTACGACGTGCCGGCATCGCAGTACCGCAGATCGCATGACCGGGCCGAGGAGGCCGCCGTGATCGAAGACGGCGGCGACAGAGTTGTCGGGGCACTCGCCGTGGGCGTGACGGTGCTCGTGGTCAGGACCGTCTCAAACTCGGTCCGCGTCGTCGTGGCCACCTCGACGGCCCTACCCACGCCGAGTCTGTCGCCCTCTCCCTGATGATACACCTCAGTAGATGCCACCGGTGTCGTCGGGGCGTCGCCAGTCGGGCGCAGCTGGGCTCGTTGATAAGAGATACGCCCAGGTGCTGGGGGCAAAGGGACGGCAAAGGCAGCGACGCCGCCAATAGTCGCAGGCAGCGACGGCGAGGGCGGTAGCGAGTCTCATATTCGACGACGGTGGTGGCGGTGCTGTAGGGCGACGAGGCTCTAGAGAGGCGAGATAGGGGACGCTGTAGAGCAGCGGTGCTTCAAAGGAGAGAGGAGGAGTTGGCAGCAGCTGCGCGGGCCCAGATGCGGTTCATCTAGATGGAGGGGGATGAAGGAAGCTGGCGGTATGGATGGGTTTGGGTCCTCCGAGAAGAATAAAAGAATTAAAAATGGTTCTGATATGTTAAAAACAAATCATTGGAGAGGACAAGGGGGGGGCCGCATGCAATATATATGTCCTGAACGAATCCTGGACAAGGAGGAGGCAAAAGCGGACGGCCGATGAGAGCCCAGCAGCGGGCGAGGCTCAACGAGATCTGTGCAACGAGATGGATGACAAGAAGCTATGCAAGCCCATGGCGGTCTCTTTTCCGTTCGTGTTTGCTGGCTTCTCTGGCCAAACTTCTTTGAAAGAATGCTTGTAGGCTTGCTGAAGCTGTATAATGACGGCCGTTGGACAGAGCTGACGATGCTGTATGCCAAGACGTCTCACAATGAGAAAGGGATCGCGAGGTGTGGGCGACAGAATGTGGAAGCACGATCGATGTCTCCGGAGACGGAGATGGCCATCGGCGCAAAGGTCGCACGACGACACCTTTGCCTCCTGCATCACGGTTACAGATGGAGAAGGGCACATAGTGCACCGTGCTACCCTGCAGCACCCTCATCTCGCAGAATAGCCCCGATCACACAGAAGAGCCCTCTGTGCCTGCATTGTCCGGGAGGGAGCAACAGCGGATTGCACAGCTGGAAGGGGACGTTGTGCCGTGTAGCCTCAAGCCCGTACAGCCTTGTCGGACGCGATGCTTGTGCAACAGGCTGGTGGTCTCTTTGTGGCAGTGTCCCATACAAAGCGTGCAAAGCTTGCAAAGTGTGTAAAGCGCGTGCAATGTCCATTGCTGCTATCTGCTGGCGCGCCTTTGCTGGTACTCGCCATCTAACCAAAGAAGAAACATGTACAGAAAACGCCAGCTAAGAACGTGCGAGAGGAAACGGAATGAGAACGAGAACAAAGTCAACTAAGTCACCGAACACCGCGAGCAGTAAGAAGGAATTTAGAAAAGAAAAGAGCCACAAAGTTTGGTATGCGTCCTGCTATAATGAGACATGAAAAAGCAAACATGAAAAGTAAGATGGAACATCCTATTCCTTGAAAAAGTACCACTTTCAGTACAAAAAGGGAACAGAAAAAGAGAAGATAAACAGAAAAGAAGAAGGCGAACAGAAAAGAAGAAGAAAAGAAGAAAAGAGATGAAAAAGGAAAAAGGGAAATTTTGAAAAAAGAGACGTTGTAGCCAAAGCGAGTGAACTCCGCAACAATGTGAGGTGGGGGGATAATCATACACGTAAAGGGCCGAAAAAATGGCATGATATAGCAAGCATCAAGGTACACGAAAGGCACAAAGGAAAGAAAAGTTGAGAAGAAACAGAGAAACGAACAAGACACGAACAAACGACAAGAAAGCAGAGAGGACACAATCACATTGTGCCTCGTAACCTCTGCTTTCGGGCAAGCCAGTCGCCGAGCATGTTGTCTAGCTGGGTCGTAATCTCGGCCAGCTTGGCATTCTGCTCCTTGAATAACGTACTGACCACAGGGTGATCCGGCCCGGCTGGCACAACGTCGTTCTTGGCGTACACCACCACCAGCAGGTCGCGGACGTCGGTGCCCGAGTCGAAAAAGGCCCGCAGGCTGGCGTCGTTCCACGTCGCCGTGTTGGCCGTCGTAGTCGACGTCGACGTCGTGATCGAGTCTTGTGCTTGGTGGCGGCCGCTGCCCGACCGGTCTTCCGACCCCACCAGTTCTGGCGAGGGCGATGAGATGGGCGACGACCGGTCCTCTTCTTCTTCCTCTTCCTGGCTCGACGTGTCGACCATGAGCGCTGGCGGGTTGTTGGAGTTGACAGGCGAGACCTGTACAGGCGACTCGGAAAGGCGATCGCCCGTCCGAGGCACAGATACGTTGACACCCTTGGCACCAAGCTGCTGCTGCTGCTGCTGCTGTTGCTGCTGCTGTTGTGCCAGGCGGATCTGGTCTGCGTGGGGCTGTTTCTGTTCTTCGTCGGGCACGGATGCCTGCCGCTGTGACTCGGGAACACCAACCTCCTCGTCCGACTCAAACTCGTCAAGCACTGCGCGTGCCGGCGCCTTGGTGACCATCTGTGGCCGCGACGCCTGCGCTGCAGAGCCGTTGCCATTTGTAGGGGCGGAAGCAGCCTTGTGGGCATCCTGGATGTTGCTGTTGCTGTTGCTGTTGCTGCTGTTGCCGGTGCTGCTACTGGCCTGTGCGCCCTCGGAATCGACCATCCGCACTGTGGCACCGTTGCTGCCCTTTTGCGTCGTGCTGCCATCGGAAGGCTTCCTTGTCGGCGAGACCTCTGCAATCCGGCCGAGAGGCTGCTGCTTCTGCAGCTTGCTCGGCTGTCTCTGTGGCCCCTGCTGGGTGCAGCTGGTGTCACCGAGGCGGAGGAGGAGGGCGGGCTGGCCTTTTCTTGCGCTGATGGCTCCTCGTCCATCTCGTCATAGTCACGGTCAGCCGACTCGCTACCAATGTCCATTGACCGCTTGCCAAACGACTCGTCGTCGTCGTTCTCGCCCCGCTTCTTGTCTTTGCGTGAGAAGAGGCTGCGGAACCCGCCTTGCTTCTTGTCCTTCTTCTTCTTGTCGTCCTTGACGAGGAGACTGTTAATGTCCTTGTCGAGGCGATCCAGGCTGGGGCGCTGCTTGACGTCTTTGGACTCGGAGGACGTTCGCGGCGCTGCACTGTCGTCCCGCAAAAGGTTTGGTGTCAGGGTGATCTTCTTTGTCTCCACCGTGTCGTCCTTGAAGAACGAGTCACGGACCGTGCCGTCCTTGGTCTTCTTGGGGCCGGGCGTCTCGGACTTGGACACAACAAAGATCTCCTCGCTGGTCCGCGTGAGGCCCTGGCCCTTGCCGCCCGCGCCGTCGTCGGTGGCATCGCCACCTGCCTTGGTCTCGCCGGCGGCCTTGCCGTTCTCTTTTGGTGCCCGTGGCTTCAACGGTTCGACCTTGGCCGTCTCGTCTTCCTCGGCAATTGCATCCTTGCCGGCCGCTGCACCTGCTTGCTTGTCTTGCTGCGAATCGGCCTGTGACCCTTCTTTGTGCTCTTCCTGTTGCTGCTGTTGCTGCTGTTGCTGCTGCTGCTGAGCCTGTTGTTGCTGGGCAAGGTAGTCGGCCTCCAGGTCCTCCTCGTCGGTCGAGTAGTCAATGTCCGAGTAGTCAACAAACGTCGGCGGCGCAAACGAGACGTTCTTCGCTTTCCGCCTCCGCATCGCAGATTTTAGCGGGTTCTTTGTCTTTTCCGCTTGATCTCCCAGCATTGAAGCGGATAGCTGTTGGTTAAAGCGAGTCAATGGTCAGTAAAAGCGGATGATAACCAAGGCAGGATCGAGAAGAAGCTCGTCAACACATACATCAATGTTCCGGTGCTTGTTCAACCGTGCTAATCTCTCGGTCGGCGTCTCAATGTGCTCGGCGGGAAGGTAGCCTGGCGTTTTGGTTAGTTTTGGTCTTTCTTCTTCCCTCTTCTTTTTTCTTTCTCATTTAAATGGACGTGACGCATGCAAAGACGACTGCTGTCATGCATTCGAGACCAAGGTCAGAGCCAACTCACCAATGCTGCTGTCTTTGACGACTCGGACAAGCCACCAGTAGCTGTTGCTGTCGTCAAGCAAGACCATTGTGTCGCCTTTCGTCGCGTTTGCTTGGCCCTCCACAGTAGCCATAAAGGTATGAAGGGCGTAGACAAACTCGAAATCAATGTCCTCTATATTATTGTGTAAGCACTCACTGCCCCAACCAGAAATCACAAATCGAGAATCAGTGCCATGCGCGTGAGATGCGGCACCGCCATTGTCAACACCAAACAACACCGTCAACGTCATTCTCAAAGTCATCATAGTTGTCGTTGTCGTTCTCGGTCAGCGTTGTGAAAGTAAGGTATCATCATTTCGTCAAACAGATCCTTGGAAACACCCTATTGTTCGTGAATGGTCATTGACGTAGTCTCTGTCGAACAGATGTGTGTGCTGGAAATAGCCAATGCTTCTGATATATCGAAAAAGGCACCGGCATCATCGTACACTTCTGTGTCGGGAAAAGAACCTCGGCACTGGCGTTCTCCGTGGCTCTCCGAAGATGTCGTTGTTTTCGATGCTTTCGTTGTTTCCGGTTGTTTTCGATTCGACTGGACGTATAGCCTACCGCGTTCGACGACGTTGCTGGTGTAGGGAGGGTCTTGTTTGGAAAACACATCAGGCGCCTTGCAAGCCTGGTCGTCCCCTAACACTCGAAGAGGGAATGTGTTCGCCGAGACGGATTCTAGCGGCCGCATTGGGAGAGATTGCGGTTGCGGTGGCCTTGCCATGTCGCAGGAGCAACAACCTCTTGGCGGACTGCCACCAGGCTGTGCCGAATCGACCGAAATCGTTTGCCAGTTGCGACGCAGTGCGAGCGCTGGAGCGGAAGATGGCGAGCGCGGCGGAATGGGAAGCGTATTGCATTTCTGCGGGTACCCACCATCTTCGATCGAGGGCGAGCTGGAGATTTTGTCCATCATATCGTCCTCCAGCCTTCGTCTCGTCAAACGTCGTCCATATCCTCGTCGCCGGCATCCGCTGACGAGCCGCCGTTTTGCGCGACGGCGAGCGCATCTTGTTGTTGTTGCTGGCTGGACATGGCGCCGGTCTCGTATGCAGAGCCTTGCAAAACTTGTGTGATAGACTAAGCGTGTCGGCAATGTCGGTGGCTAGGTCGCTTCCGTAGATGTGTAGGTCGGACAGGTTCAGAGCCGGTCCACGATATGCGCCGGTCCTGGGCTGTTTCAGCAGCCACGCCGCGAATAGTCTCGGCCTGGTGCGTAGCGAGGTGGAAGATGTTGTCGGTCGAAGCGGAAGAGGACGCGGTATCCTGTAAACTGGCTGGTGTCTTTACTGTGCGAGTGGTCTTTGGCGGACGGCGCATCACGATCTTGGAGGTCGATTGTGTCTGTACCGGGTGAGAAACGGGAACAACAGAGACAAGGTGAAAAAACGTTAGCAGGTGATGCGACGGAGGAGTGGGGAAATAAAATGATGCGCGCCCTTTGCTCTCACCTTTCCCGCTTGTTTCCCACGATCCTGCAATACCAGCCACAAGGCACAAGGGGTGTTGCACCACAGGGCTAAAGAGAAGGGTAGTGGGTAAATGCTAGAGGCAGGAGAAGAGCGAGAGCGCAGTGAAGGAGGAGCAAGAGTGCGACGTTGATGGCAGGAAGAGAAACGAAAGCGCTAGGAAGAAGAGGAGCCAAGGAGCGGACTGGGGGGGGGGGGGGGTCGCTGGAAGGCAGGTAAACAACGTTGCGACCAGGTCTCTAGAAGGCAGTTTCTGCGTTCCCTTGTGCCCTTGTTCGTCTGCCTCACTGCAATCTGGAAAATCTGGGTAAGGGGAACAATGCTCTGGAAATACGTATCCGGCAACGAATAATCCCAGGTCTCGTCATGGTGGTGGATCAATGGGGAGAATAGGGGACGGCATAAAAAGCAAGCCAAGGGCCACTCTCCGTCAGAGAAGAGTCGTATGGGAGGCTGGGAAGAATGAGAAAAAAAGGCCTTGTCTGCCCCAAAAATAACGGGTCTTGAGGGTCTGCGAGGGTCTGGAGGGCTCGAGGATCTCTGTCCGGTGAGGCTTCGGAGAAAGCCCCAAAAAGAGTGATACCTCGTGTCTTTCGCTTTCGGTGTGTTGTCTCTTATGCAGTTCGAAGCGCAGAAAGCGCGGTTCTAAAGGAGACTACCCAGCTAAGCACGGATCCGAGCGCGAAGCCCTTGCTTTCGCCCTCTCAAGCGGGGTGGCTCATAAGACAAGGGGGTCAGGGAGAAGGGGAGGAGAGTGTTGAATAGGCACGAGCGCCAATGGGGTGCTAAGGAGGAGGTTCAGGTCAGGATGGGGCGCTTTGTGCGTCGCCTTTTTCTATTCCTTTTCTTTTCCTCTCCTGTGCTTTCCTCTTCGAAGGTGTTTCGACACCAGCCTTCCGCGAATCCAGAGTGGACTGTTCCTGGCACTGTTGCTTTTCTTGGGAGTTGAGGTTGTTTCGAGGGTATGTGGGCCGGATGGCGGGTTGGGCAAAAGGCAGAACGACACGACCGTAATCAAAAATGGCCGAGGGAAAATTGCAACAGAAAAGGAGTTAGGACGCAGGGTGAAGACGGATCAGCGATCTTACCCGAGCCCTGCTGCTCGATAAAATGGGACGCACCGATGAAACAGGTCTCGCGGCGTGTTTAACTTGCTGGCATTGGCTCTTGGTGGAGTGATGGTCGCATTCTGAGCACCAGCACGTTCACAGCGCTGTCGTGACCGCCGGTCTGTGCCTCATCTGAGAGTCTGTGACTAAGGGGCGAGTTGCGCGTCGGAATGCCGTGTGTCGGATCGCGGGGCAAGGATGAAGCTGAGAGATTGGAGTGTTGTCAACGGATAAGAAATCGACGACGACTGGAGACAGCGCAAAAAAGAAAGGAAGCAAGCCAAATCAATGACGGCTCTGTCTTTTCCCAAGTGTGGCCGCACACAAAAAAAAGAAGCCCCTTTTTCCCCACGGGGCCCGGCGAAAAAAGAAACTTGGGGCCAAAAAAGGAGCGACTGTGTGGCTCTCTTTTCTTTTAGAAGCTGGCCCCTTTTTGGTGAAAAGGGAAAGAATTCAGGGGGGCACCAGCAGCGATTGGCTGAACTCTAATACTAGCCCCATTTCTTGGAAAGAGAGGCGTTCTTGGTATTGCTGCAGGTCCCCTTCTTCTCGCAGAAAAGAAGAGATGCCCGCGCGAAACACAAGAGCTCAAGCCCAGGTCGTTACGCCCCCCGGAACACATTGAAAGATGGCACTCTCTTCGGTCACACTTGGCCAATGGCCACATCGGTGCATAGTCGTCAGCTCTCCCCTCGAGCACTCTGGCCCAGCCTCCGATTTAAGGAAGGACTGCTAAGATAAGATACAGTTGCAGATGGGGGGAGGGGGGCGGAGCAAAGACAAGCTTAAGGAAGGTGCGATTAACAGTGCCTTTCTGTGCTTGGTACTGTGGCAGGGGCTCCCTTTCCTAACCCCTTTTGAAGCCCAAACACCTGAAACAGCCCAATCAGCCTCTGGAGTCCCCTTATTGAAAATATTGCCATACTATGGACAGGCCACGGAAAGGAGTTTGACACCCAAAAGACGACATTATTTGCGGGGCTTTCTAGGCGTTGGAGAGCACACAAATAATAACAGCCTGTCAAGTACCTCAGTCCTCGGTTAAACGGCCTCAGACTCCAATTATTCCCAGTGTGATGCACGTGACCATTTCGTAGAACACGGTGATGATCGCGCACAACCGCTATCTTCTCTACAGGTAATGTACTCGTATTATGACGACGTAGTGATAGACCCGCACCCCATTCGCTCACTATACCCGCCCTCAACCGTGCTTCCAGCAGCCACCGGTTTGCAGCTTTCTCAAGGCGATGAAACTTGCACATCTTGGGTCACGAGCCTCAGGCTACTGGCCCGTAGTGCAGAAAACAGGCCCCTCATTCGCTCAAACACCTCTCGCCCATTTGCTCGAAAAGGAAGACCGCTACCGGGTTCATCCTTTGCACTCTTACCCATTTCCTCTCATACATAGCCCGCCACATATCTACGCCATTAGCCCGACCGTTGCCTTCCTCTGGCGCATAAGTGCTGAGTAGATGGGCACGTGTGCCCTGCCTGCCTATGTTATTATCCTGTTTTTCCAGCCCGTTGGCTCGCCCGCGACATTTGCCCAAACAGCTCCGAACTGCCCCTTCACTGTAATGCTCGTAGCCCATCCAATCACCATCCATTGCCCCACCCCAGTACTCTCCACAGGCGCTTATCTGCTCCCTGATAGGCCTATCTGCAATATGAACCCTCTCTCCGACGTCACCTGCCCTTCACTGTAGCTGTATCCGCAAGAAGGGCCCAACATGATTTGATTCCCCTTTTGCATCTTCGCCCTCCCTTTTCTGAACGTAGAACCCGCGTTCTTTGTCCATTTTCTCGGACCACAGAGTTCTCGTTCTGCTCTACTTCTCGGTCTTTTCTGGAGTCTTTTCCTACTCTTTCCCGTTTGTTTGCCACCAGTTGCAGCACCATTCGCACTCCCTTTCGAGGAGTGAGCCCAACTTAACGCGCCTGCCGGCTCCCCACTCACCTGGTATTCTTCTCCGCCTTCGCGCCTCTTATCGCATCTGTGACAGCAGGTTTTGCCCCACCTTCCTCTTACAGCGACGACAACAGGCAGCCAGGCAGTAGTTAGTTCCGACTGCGAGGGGAGCGAACAAACGGCCGTGAATTCCTTAATGTATGTTGGGTGCTTGCCCTTGTTGCGTCTTTCTCGACGGGCTAGCAAAACCAACAGATGTTTCTTACTCCTCTCCCATTCACTTTGTACTCTGCCTGCCCATCTGTCCTTCTGTCTGTCCGTCTGCCTCGCACTGCCTCGTCCCTGTGTCCTCGCCGTTTAGTGAATATGACGTGACTTATCAGTGTCCTTTTTCTAGATACAAGGCTGGCCGTTGAAATCCTCCCCCCTCTCCTGCTTTCTTCCCCTCTTTCCATCAACAACAGCAATGGAAGAGCAGCCTCCTGTGTCTTCCGCTTGTTTAGCATCGACCAGCATCACCAAAAACCCCAGTTACCACGACCTCGCCGGCATCGCGTGCACATCCGGAGTCGACGAACGGCCCTTGCTTCATCGCTGATATCAAACGATCACAGACATCCACTCCAGCGCAACCCTCCGCATTTCCCAAGCCAGAAGGCAGCCACCTGCTGGTCGACTTGGGTCACCTCGAGTCGACAAAACAACGACCCGACGCCATGCAGTCCTCGGAACATGCTGGAACGAACGAGCAGCCTGGCCGACTCGGCCTACGAGCTGATTAGTAGCACGGACGCGCGAGAGCCAGGACGGCAGAGAGCCCGACTCGCTGGCCGCATCCATTACAAGCTCCTTCAACATCTATCCCAGGGCTGAACGACGTTTCCTTCAAGCTCTGAAAACGAGATAAACGACGGACCACGTGGGACGGGGGTTTTGAGGATGATATGCGATGAATGACCGACTGAGGAAGTGCGGGGAGCTGAGAAGAAGAAAACAGTGGCTGTCTCCCCACACAAACCGCACACACCTGGCCACAGCCAGCTCTACAGCGCTGGCGACAATGACGGACATGCTCCGGGCCATCGTCTCCGGCAGATTCAATCCGATATGGCCGGAGCAGCCCTTGGAACCCGTCAACCATCGCTGTTCCAGCCAGAGTATGGCTCTTCTCAGGAGACCTCAGCGGCGGACGCTCGCCGCGAACCAGCATCGAGTTCAACGAGACACGAGGGAAGCCGAACCTGGAAAAGGTCTCGGTGAAAACACGGTTCGCGAGTTCTCCGAGGGCGAGTCCGCCATGGTTGCCGCAAACACAGCGGACACACCGACTCGCATGGCTGCCACAATCTGCCATGTCTCGGCACTGCTGTCGACCGCTGAGCCGCTTCGCGTGCTGTACTTGGGGTTAGCGATGCTGCTATAGTGACATTATGCACAAGATCTCGTCTGCTATTTTGGCTTCAGGCTCGCCCCCCAGTAGTGTCTCTTCTGGCCGGGAACACCGCCACGCATCAACGCGGGAATCTACAACATCATGCCCATCTCGTCTTTATCGGCTCAGCCGAAGGTTCCCATGAGATTAAGACGAGATCCAGCTCATGGGCGTCTCCGGAACTTCATATATTTCAAGGATCGACCGGTGCAGTCAAGCCGAAGAGACGGGTTCTACAATAAACCGATGCGTTCCCCAACGACACCGGATGTACTCGACTGAGCAGACTGGACAGTGGCAGATCGCCACGTGTCTGTCGCCTCTCCCAAGTTAGGTCAATTGTCATCCCTGCGTGGCCGCTTCCGACACGTTGCCATCTTCTACGTGTCTGGAAACAGAACGACAAGCCAGACCGAGACGACCAGAGACGCAGCTTGGAGTTTATGACACGCCATGCTGTGCTTCCATCTTCATCTCGCACGCGCAATCTTTCTCGCGGTCTTCGTCGCTGGACCGCTGGCAAAACTTTGTTGACCAGTCGCCGCGTGCATCTCTGCCTCGAGTCGCTTGACTCTTCAAGCCCATCACCCCTGAACGGCTGCCGATTGACCTCACGTCCTTCCTCAACATTGACGCGCGCCAGATGAACCGAAACCTGGCTTACCTTACCGGCCTCAAGGAGGCTTCTAAGAAAAGCCAGAAAAAGGAAAAGAAAAACGCTGCTGGCAACGGAGATGCCGACACACTTGTTGCGGCTTTCCCCCACGCAGCAAGATCGCTCTTGCATCTAGCCAAAGGCGAAGATTGGCAACCAGAAGCCCGCAGAGCAGTTGATACCCTTGTTAACAACTTGTGGGAGGTTTTCTTTTCACTTCTAGCCATGTCTATTGCAGGCGTGGTGCTTGTCCATAGGCTATAACTCATCCTGCCCATATTTCAGCGTATGGTTTCGTATAGTCAGAACTCGGGCTCCCTCGGTTCTGACCATTCGCGACGCCAACCGCCATGGTCGACCAGGCGCATTCCACACCAACAACCTCTGGCCTGCCCGTATCACAGTTTCTATCGCTCCCTTTGTCCCGGCCGTCACACACTCAGCTACACAACTACGAGAACGGCACAGGTTCCTGCCTCTGAGCAGACCAGCTCGAAGAGCCAGGCCCTTTTGGGGGATTACTTGACGGACAATGCCCACAGTCAAAACAGCAGGGGTGCGTCGGACACCAAAATCATGAGCACCGGCTGCTCTGATTTGAGGTGTACAGCAGCCACGAGATTCTGGTCAAGGTTCCGCGGCGACCAAGACAAGTGGCTGGCCAAGGGTGCCATCGATATCGACGTTTTGGCAGGGCCAGAAACATGCTCAAATCCAAGCTGTCCACCTCCAACGAAGGCATCATCATTGAACTCGACGGCAAGGATGCTGTTGGTGTTCATGACCGTCTCCATCATCACAACCCGCAGACCCAAGATCAAACGAGACGTTTGCGGTGGACTTTGGCCAGCCGTCGGCAGCACGCCTCTGGGAGGCTGGTCTGGGTCTATGGAAAGAGTCCATGCGTACAGCCGTCGATGCTAGCCTAGAGGCCGCTTCGCAGGCACGCAAGGCCATTACCGACTATGCCGACGAGCACGAACTGTACCGTTTTCTACCCGAAACCGGCACAGGTTGCTGTTGATGGAGCTTCCTGGCTTGTGAATCAGGCGGCCCTCGGTGTCCAATGTGAGGCCAAGAGAGACGTGCGAAATCGCTTTCCGCGTATCTCCTTGCGAGCCGTCTGCAACAAGGCTGTCCGAGAATATAAAGATGTTCTTCAAAGGGCTGTACCAGACGGTGGACACTGCCGAAAAAGCCGCAGACGATGTTCGTCTCACAGTGCTTCGTGCTCAGGTAGCGTCCAAGCTTTGGTGCTGCGTGCCCAGGGCAAGATGCAAGAGCATGCTGCAATACGAGGAGAAGGCCGCACAGCATATTCATCAGATGGAGCTGGCCATCAAGGCCGAACGGAAGCCAGTCGACGCGGGCAATGCCGTTCCCGACACCCCGGCAGGTGCAGTGTCCTGCGGTCAGCCAGGTGGTTGGTTCTGGTAGAGCAAAACCGAGGCTAGCTTGGATCTGGCGTTTCTTTTTATTTACTTGGTTTCTGCTTCTAGTTTCTAGTTTCTTTTCTTGTTCTGTTTTCGGTTTGTGGTTTCCACCCACGTGTTCGGTCTCGAATCCCCCTCTTTTTACACAGGTCGCGTTTCTTTTTACCTCTCGATTCCCCCATTTACCGTTGCTTTCTTCCTCTTTGTTGTTTTCCAAAGGGCAAGGCTTTCGCTTTCCATCCTGTTTGCACCGAAAACCGCCGTTCTCGTTGAACGCCAGGGTGGGCAATACAAAGATAGCCCTGGTACCGGAGTTGGTTTCGTCTTTTTGGCTTCTCTGTTCATGATTACGAGACCTCTCAGATTCTACATACTCTCTTTTGACTGTTGGTTTTGTTCGCCATGTTTTCTTATCGTCAAAGTTTCTGCTTCTAGTTATCTTGTATCTTATTGTTACTCGTCTCTGCGATCAAATGCAAATATAACCAAAAAATATCTACCATAACCCCCCGATTCAAGCGCGTGTTTACCGTCAACCCTTGAACCTTTTTTGTAAGAGAGAAGAGTGCTCGTATAGCCAGATACATAAGCTAGCCTATTTTTATATGCGAGGTTGCGAAGCGAATGCGTCACTGGTCTATATCGGATGCATCTATAGATAAATACATAATGGTGATTCATGCATGCTCATCCCGTCTCTTGCCTCTTGCCTCTTTCGGGCAAGATACACTGTCCTTGTTATGGAAGTCTTTCCGTAGGCTGATCCCATGAACGTCTATACCAACAGAACTCTTCAGAGGAGATAAAACGATAAGCACTGCAATATAGTCTGCCTTTATTGTTTACGCCGGCCAACACAGCTTGGTGGCCCGATGTGCTGTTTTTAAGTTTACATGTGCTCCGTACACGAGTGCACATATGCATGTCAGATGCATGTCAGCAAAGTCGAAGCCAACTATTTTTAGCTAATTGGGGTTGGGGTTAGAAGGATAACAAACAAAAGAAGAAAGCAGACGACGGGGGAAACACATAAAAAACATACGAGCCTTTCCGTCGTCCTTGTAGGGTAGGTGGGGAGGGGAGACAAGAGATGCTTTCGGGAAAGGCTCGATTTATTTTATCGGGAGCAAAGAGCGCCTCTGTTTTGTAATACTAGATCATCATTGGAAACCCCAGAGGCTCTCTTCCACTCTCCCCTGGGAGTGGCACCTTTTGGGTGAAGAAAACAAGGCAGGTGGGAGAGATGATGCACCGCCGTGTCGATCGTCCATCGGAGATCGTGTCTCTCAGTCTGCCATACATAGCATGGGCCTGTGATGGGCCTTGGCAAAAGAATGTGGCGATAATAGAATATACACGGACATATGCATGATTATTATGGGAAGAAAGATGTGCTGCACGTCGTATTCCGTACGGATATGAATATGCAGGACGAATATGTCTATATGTACTCTGTAGTTCTCGTCGTGGCTTGGGCAAATAGCTGGCCAAGTCAGCTCCGTCCCAGAGAAGGGTTGTGACAGGCAGCATGGAAGGAAGATCGAAAAGAATGAGAAAATATTTCAGGGAAAAGGGGGGAGGGCATTGGATTGGGTGATGGGAGGGGGGTGTGCGAGTTGTGCCGTTTCAGGTCAAACTGTACTCCGTAACCAGCTTCTGTGATTGGTATCTTGGGATGGGAAATCCAACGAACAGGACGGGGGCTACAGATGAACGCAGGCATAGAAAGCAGGCGTCGGCGTAGAGTCAACATACTGTCTGGGCGGATCAGCAACTCTTTTTCTTCGTTTTTTCTTCTTTTTTACCTGAAAATAAATCACAAGTAAAAGAGGCGAGGGTGAAAAAGACATACCAAGAATGGACCATGTTGAACACTGTGGATAGCCACGGCCAATGGCAAAGAAGAGATAGCAACTGATTGTTCGTAAGCACCTCGAGCTGTTGTGTTTCTTGGTCAGTTAGAGTAAGACACATTTCTGTCCGCCCTTTTGTCAATGAATTCTTCTGCAAGTCGAAAAAGCTGTGAAATGCATCTCTCATGATGTTCGGGATACAAGGCGCACCGCAGCATTGAGGCACATGCTCATATACCCAGGCAGTCTTGTTGGCCAGCATTGTATCTTACTGAATAAAAAAGCCAGGTTGGCCTTGGTCGCCCGGATATATATTGATATCTTCCACGGCATCCTATGAGATCCTATGAGATCCTCGCATATGTGGCTTCTGCCGCTTCCTTGTCGCGTTTGCTCTTCCAGCACGGTCTACAGTGCTGTTACAGGGCACTGAGAGCGCTAAAGACGCACGCCAACCTGACGGAATAGCGACGTTATCCCCACACCCCCTCAACCGCTGCACCCCTTCATTGCTTGCATTCTGTCCCCACTGTCCATCCCACGGTTCGCTCGAGGACGAAGAGACAAAGAAACAAGTTCGTAAGATACTCGTAGTCTCAGCATCACAATCCCCGATTGTGTGGAGCGCCTGTTGCAAAGGGATCTCTCAGGGATGAAAACCCACTAACTATCGCTGGATAATGTAACCCACATTTGTGCCTGGCCGGTGCTGGCTTATGGCGGGTGTTGGGAGGGCAGGAGCGCTGCACGGTGCAGGAGAAGCAGCGACTGGTGCTAGTTAGTTCCGAGAATACGCAATCGTTTGCTTGCCCCTTTTCCTCCGCAGTAGCCGCACTCTGACGCCACATTGCTTCTGTGCTTATTCGTTTGCTCAAGTCAACCCGAAAAAAAAAAGAAGAAGAAAAGAACAAAGCCCTCTTGAGGACGAGCTTAACTTGCACGGGGTTGGTTGCCCTTGCCCCTTCCAGTCCTCTGCTTCGCTCTTTCCCCAGTTTGTGCAAGTAAGACATCTCCCGATCCCATCATGCTTGCCTTGTCTTGTGTGTCGTGCTTTCCACAAATAGAAATGCCGTGTAGTTTTTGGCTCTTTGTGAGAGAAGTCGCACAGCCTGCGTAGGAGGATGCCTGCATTAAGAACCGTTCCAGGTGCACCTGCCCAGAAAGAAACTGCTGGCAGCTGTTCGCTCTTGCCTGCTGCACCTCACAGGCAACCCCTTTTAGCGTCTAGCGGCACCTTCTTCCTGCCCTATGCGTGCACTTTTGCTCCCGGCACACCCTGAGCTTTCCCCAAAAACAGCTTGTTCTTGCCCGCTACGACCAGTCGCGCCTTCCCTCTGCTTTGTGTTTTCTTGAACTTGAAACTCGACCCACATCCGCTTTTTTCACACCAGACGTGCTGTCTCTCTCCTCTGCATCCTCCTTTTCTCTCTTCCTCCCATCACGAGCGTTTCTGTTCTTCCATTCCCTCAACCCAACCCCTTCTAACGTATAACATTTTAGTTCTATTTCTTATTTATGTTTGCGGTTTCTTGTTTGCATCCCATCTCCACCACATTCCCTTTTGCAACCGTTGAATCCGAGTTCTCGACCTCAAACCAGCGCCAGAACCCCCGTTCCAAGCCAAAAGAGCATCTCCATCCATTCCACCGATTGCCCGGGCTCGATCACCAGCAGAAGTGCCTGCAGAGCACTGTGCCTAGCATCGAGGACCGGGATACGAACGCGTGGCTACGACGTGCTTGACCTCAAGTCAATGATACTGAATAGGCATCGACGAGGGCAAACGGGCAGACAGGCAAAGCTGTGCATCCCTCCTTCTAACGAGTGCTGATCACTCCATGATCCACCGCCACCCGCCTTTTCGACCGCGGCCAACCATCTGACGACTGCACACGGTTTTTGCCGCGGACTCGACAGTCATCCAACAACGTCCCTCCTTTGCATCTAGATAAAGCGGCCAACTTGCCCTGCCACTCCTTCAACCACAGCCTCGCCGTGTCTCGGCTGTAGCTTCAGAGCTGGTCTTTCCACACGTTCCGTCGCCTCTCCGCGGAGGGCTGCCTTCGACTGCATGAAATCTCGGGCTCAAAACCCTTACCTCGCGGATATCAATACCTAATTCATAATGTCAACCCCCCGGGCAGACTTGACGCTCAACAGCTTCCCCCAGCTACAGCTGGGACAGCAAGCGCGTTCCACATCGCCGGCCACATCCAACCCTTCCCCGATCGACCCGTCGTCCGGGACTGGCTCTGGCGCTCTCCATTCGGCCTGCCACCCCCGGACTGGGCGGCAGCTCTAAAATGCCCGGCTCTCGGTCGGGCAATGGGTCTCCGTCTCATGACCTGGGCTCGTCAAGCCGGCTGTACTCGAAACGGTATGCCCCCCTTCTCCCCCACCCCGGGCCCTTCTACCATTCCATTGAATGCCTCTCCCGCCCCCAAAATGGCTGGCAAGCTTTACTCTTGTGTTACAACGTGTCTAACTTATTTTCAGCGCTCGCGAGATCCAGGCTCAGGAAGGAATTCCCGGCATGCCGGTGAACTTGTGGCCCGGTCCCCCAACAAGTGGCAACTCGACCCCCCTTCGCGAGACCATCCCTGAATCGCCGACAGACGGCTTTCCCGACTTTGCCCAACTCCCGTCCTCGTCCGATTTCCTCCCCCTTCCCGTTGGCCGCCGCGCTCGTGCTGGAACCGTTCCCAGCAGGTTTTCGCCCGGCGGCGTGGGTGCTGGCTTATTGAGCCTGCCTGCTGTGGGCACTGCCGCGCCCAAGACATCTCGTCCGACGCCATCACAAACACCCTTCAAGTCGCCTTCTCCCGGCCTAGATGCGGTGGACGGGGGCAGCGGGGCGACTTCGTCATCCGCCCTTTTGTCCCGGCTTCGTGCGGGGTCCATGCCGCAGCGGGCGCCTTTCGGCCAGGCGCCGCCGGTCTCTTCGCCGTTTGGCCCATCCATATTCAGCAGCTGGAACCCAACTACACGGGAGCGGGGGTCGACGCTGGCGAGCATTGCCAGTCTCGGCTCCAATGGCCCCAGCTCCCCAGCCCAGTCAGCCTTCTCTAGAGAAGGCACTGCTGATACCGATGTCCATATGCGGACGTTGGACTATCTCGGCCTTGTCGAGACGCCCCAGCCACCCCGTGCGACCCTCGCGACGCCTTACATGCCCAACATCGCCGACCTCTCCCGCTCGAGCCGGTTCCGATCCTACTCGGTCAACAACAAGGACAAATATGCGACGAGGACGATGAGGACGACTATGATACTGGTATGGCGGGATACGGAACGATTATGCGGCAGTGCTGCAGGGCCACATTGATGCGACCAATGCCGCAATCCACAACCACAACCTCGCTGTGCAGGCGTTTGCCAATGCTGCCAGCCGTCCTCGCGCCAGAACTGCAGGTGTGCTGGATGCCCCGGGGGCGCGTGTGCTGCGACACTACTACCCAACGCCGTCACGGCTCGACAATAGCTTATCGGCAGCCGATATCCAGCCGCCCGAGGAGAAGGACTTTGATGAACAGCTGGCTTCTGCCGTGGCAGGCATGGCTCTCGGCCGCTCCAACAGCCGCAACAACAATGGTGCAAACGCAGCTGGTGGCGCAGGCGGCTTCTTGTCTCCCGAGGAACCCGGCCTCGAGGGCCCCACAAGCGCCCTGTGGCTCGGCAGCATCCCGACGTCCACCACTACCTCTACGCTTACGGAGATGTTCAAGTCCTACGGCCCCATCCTGTCGGCTCGTGTTCTGACACTGAAAAACTGCGGCTTCGTCAACTTTGAGCGCGTCGAAAGCGCCGTCGCCGCCAAAGCAAGCCTCAACGGCAAAGAGATATTCCCGGCGCCGGCCCTGTCCGCATTAACTTTGCCAAGCCGCCTTCGTCCTCCAACACCCCCGGCCACGACGGTGTCTTTCCTTCGCCCAGCCCCGACCCGTTTGCTGCGGAGGGCAAGTTGTCTTCCGCACTGGACGCTGCCCCTGGTGCCACTCTGGGTGGCTCATCCGCATCTAGCGGGCTCTCTGCAACGGCCGGGGGCCCGGCCGGATCGGAGGGTGCGTCTGCCGGTGCTGGATCGAACGCCATTCCACCTGCAGTATCATCGCCTGCCGCTCTCAGCAAGATTACGAATGATGTCCTGAGGATTGTGGGCCAGTTCGGTGCCTCTGAGGAAGATGCCTACATTATCAAGACAAACTTGCAGCAGGCTGTTCAGTTCACCGCCTTTGTTGACGACATCCCGTCCGTTCCAGAGCCATCGAGCACTCGCGTGTACGACGCGCCCAAGCTGCGTGATATTCGGAAACGCATCGACAACCAGAGCTACTCGCAGGCCGAGATCGAGCGTATCGCCGTTGAGATGCTGCCTGAGATTGCAGAGCTGTCGTCAGATTACCTTGGCAACACTGTCGTGCAGAAGCTGTTTGAGCACTGCTCGGACAGCCTTCGCGATGATATGCTGGCTGAAATTGCCCTCATCTTGCCGAGATTGGCGTTCACAAGAACGGTACCTGGGCCGCACAAAAAATCATTGACGTGTGCAAGACGCCCCAGCAAATGTCTCTGATTGCCGAAAGCGTCCGACCATACACAGTGCCGCTGTTCCTGGACCAATACGGCAACTATGTTCTGCAAGGTTGCCTTAAATTTGGTGCCCCGTACACTGACTACATCTTTGAGACGATGATCAGCCGGCTGTGGAGGTTGCCCAGGGTCGTTTCGGTGCCCGTGCATGCGCGCCTGCTTGGAAAGCCACCATGCCACGAAGGACCAGCAGCGGATGTTGGCGGCAGTCATTGCATTGAACAGCGTCCAGCTGGCCACCAATGCCAACGGTGCCCTGTTACTTACCTGGCTCCTGGACACCTGCACTTTCCCGCAAAGACGCACCGTCCTTGCTCCCCAGCTTGTTCCCTACCTGGTGCACCTGTGTACCCACAAGGTGGCCTACCTGACCGTGCTCAAGGTGGTAAACCAAAAGGCAGAGCCAGAGGCCCGCGATACGATCCTCCAAGCTCTTTTCTCCTCGCCCAACGACCATATCCTTGAGGCAATCCTGGGCGACAATGCGTGCGGGTCAACTTTGATTTACAAGGTCATAACAACGCCTTTCTTTGAAGAGTCCCTGCGCGGGCAAATTGTGGAGAGCGTCAAGAATGTCCTCGTTCGTATCAAGGCACAACCTTCACAAGGCTACAAGCGCCTCATGGACGAGGTTGGCTTGTCTACGCGGGGAGGTGGCAGCGGCGGTGGTGGTGACCACAGAGGATCTCGCGATCGGGACCACAGCTCTAATAACGAGAAGCAACGCCCTACATCGAGACAGACGAACGGCCATCAACACCAGAACAACCACGGACAGCAGGGCAACCATCAGCAGCAGTCTCACTCCCACTCCCACCCGCAGCACCAGTCACAACAGCCAGCGTCGCAGCAGCAGCAACAACAGCAACAACAACAACAGCGGACACCACCGCATGCAAACCAGGGGGCATACAACAGCGGTGGCGCTGGCCCATACTTTAGCTCGTCACCCAACCCATCCGGTTTTGATGGTGGCTACAACATGCCGCGTGGTGACAACGGCCCGGGTGTGGAAGCCGGCATCGTACCGCCCAACTTCGGCTCCTATAACGGCCAGGCACCAATGTACATGCACCTACAGGGCCAAGGGGTCCCTCCTATGGGGCAGGTGCCTTCCTACCAGCAGGGCATGATGGGCGGCCGCGGTGGCAACCCGAACATGGTGGTGGCTTCTACCCGCCCACCCTGCAGGCCGGGTTCGGATCGTTCAATGGATCGGGTGCGCCGCCGCCGATGGATGCGTACCGCAATGCCGGCATGCCTAACAGCAACAACCCTGGCCAGGTACCTCCTATGGGCGGCTTGGCTGGCAAAGCTCCCTTTGTTCCGCCAGGGTACAACAACATGGGCACGCCCTATGGCTACGGAGGACCTCCGCCGCCGCCTTACATGTCTGCTGACCATATAAGTGGCGCGGGAGGCAATGGCAGACGCGGGCGGGCGGGGCGTAATCCGAACCGCGACATCAGCCCTCGCCAGTTCCATTGACCGCGTCTGCTGGACGTTTCTTTCTTCTCTTTCTTCTTTTTTTTCTTCTTTTCTTTCTTATTTACTTCACATTTAAACTAAAAAGTAATCTTGTTATTAGTACCAGATTACCAGGTTTATTTGACTTCTTGTCTTCTTTTGGGTGTCTTGATCCTGGCCTTGATTGAGGATACTTTTGGGTCATATTCTTATTTATTCTTTTTGGTTCTATTTTTATGTCTCTTTCAGTTCGACGACAAAAACTTTTCCTCAGCCTCTCATTTTTTGCCATTTTTGCCGAACTAGACTGAAGCTCGCTTTTACATTTCTTTTATTTTGGAAGTATTTTTATTTTATTGGATGGCGGGTGAAACGGGTAGGTTGAGGTAGAAGGGGCAACCTTGGTGGAGGGCTACTTTTTCTATAGGATATTTCTATTTCATTCTTTTGACTTGGGATTCTAGAGAAAAAAAAGAGCAACTGGCAGGCTGCCGTCGGCCTTGCTATCAGCGTTGAAACAGGCAAATCAAAATGGGCATTTTTATCTCTCGAAATAGAAAAAAAAGGATACTTCAGTACTTCCAGCAGTCCGGCTACTTCTTTTCTGGCGACGTATTATCTTGCCGTTAGGGCGAGATTGAGGATCAAATCACGCTACCTGAACTCCTGGGTGCATAACCTCAGAGCCACATCTGTCCAACCCCAATGTCGAAAAAGTCACTGTCAGCTGGGATAGTCAAACGTGGCACAGCGAAGGAGAATACACGTACATGTATTCTCAGTCGAGGTTGGAAATACAGAACACGAGGACACACGGACACGAGAACACGAGATGTGTCTTTTGGCATCTTTTTGTATTGCATTACGTCGTGGTGCTCAGGTGATCATTTCCGCCATCGGAAGCCACACAAGAGCAAAGTCCCCTCTCCAGCCTTCACGTTGCCATTTGTGCTCTTCGTGCGAGACAAGCGAGCAAAAACTCCCTCAAATATCTTCTCTACTTGTAGTCCATTCATCTTTTTGGAAGCCAACCCACTCGGCCCATCGATGCAGCCGCTTCTACTGAAATATAGACAAGAAAAAGACAATAGAAATAGTTAGAATAGAAAATATGTGCTGCTGCAGCAAGTGTAAGGGAGACAAAAAAAGTAAAGGATTGCAAATGCCCAAAATAACAGTACCAAGTATCGCCTCCGTTGCCCTGTTTACAAAAAAAGTTGTACCGCCAGCCCAAGGACGCCCAAAACCAATGTTATCACAAAAATAATAGAAAGAAAAAAGAAATCGTGGGAAAGTAGCAGGTTGCCAGTTTGCTTAGGAGGATCGAGTTTCTCGTCCGCCCTGTCGCATTTGTATTATGGTGCCATTGGTGAGTAAAAGTGTCACCTCGATCACTTGTCCGTAGCATTGTTCGTGTCTGTGCGAGGCTCGGTGCCCACAAAAGCTCCGTCATGCTGTTCGCTCTTCTTGTCGAGCCGCTCTGGTAGAGCCTCGTTTCTCCTTGTCGTCTCCCCGACGGCTGTCTCCGAGGATGCCGTCTGCAGTGGTGTCAGTGACGGCGAAGCTCCATTGGGCGGCATCGTGAGACTCTTTCGGCTCCTCGGGCTGGTCACCGGCCACCGTCAGCCTTTGTGCTTGGGTTTACAGTTGCGTCCGGAGCCATATTGGGCTCATTCTTCAGTTCGGAAGCGTCCGGAAATTGGCCCTTTCCGTTGCTGTTATGGTCGCATAGAGGAAAGCTCTCGATGCTAGTCGCTGCCAGGTCAGTCTTTGTCGCCGTCTGGCTCGCCCCATTGCCGCTGTCAGGGTCGCTGATGCTGCTGCCAGGATGCTCAACCGGCCAAAGAGCCGAGTTTGAGCTCTTCTTCAGCAGCATTCAGAGGCGTCGTAATTGGCGGCGGGTCCTCGTCTTCGTTCTCGCCGTTGTCCGATACAAGGCTCATTACCTCGTTGGTCTCGGGGACCGCCGGGTCTGCGTTGTCGTCTGCAAGGCATCCTCCATCGCAATCTCGGGAACTTCTTGGCATTCGGCAGCAGGGGCGTCGGCTATATCTGGGACACTGCCTTGTTGGCTGGTTGCGACTGCAGGCCCATGTGGCCCTCCAGCGAAGCACCCGCAGCAGGATTGGAAAGCAAGAAATCGATGCGTGCGCGCATTGCCGCCAGCGAAGCGCGGTCCTCCTGTGTCAGGGTTGAGCCATTCTTAATGTTGAGTGAGCTTCCTTGGGCCATCATGGAGATGACGGAAGCATCAGCTTGTGCCTATTGGGGGACTGTTAGTTGCAAAGTCCACGATAAAAACCCCGTACCATGCTGTCACCATGCTGTCTAAACATTACCAGAAGAGCGTTGATCAGGTCTCCGCTGCGATCGGCCCGTTCCTCACAAGTGCGAAGCGCAGACAGATTTTGTGCGGCTTGGGCTTCGTCGATAAAGGATCGATCATGGAGAACAGCCCTGTCGACCTGCACAGCCGGTTCCTCTTCAACCCGCGGCTGGAACAACTTCGACATGGACAACGGTCGGAACTCGGGGCGTTCTTGTTGGCGTCGTATCTGGGCATGCCGTTGTCTGCCCTTGGGCTGCTCCTTGCGGATCTGCTCTAAAAAGTCGAGCTCAACACCCCGGGCACCAATGCGCTGTACGCGGCCAAAGGACTGCCAGTCCGCCATCCACTGTTGTTGTCGGAAGAGTCGTCGTCCGAGTTGAACTCGATGAAGCCGTTGTTGACCATGCCACGCGAATAAGCGGGCTTGATGACGGGCGCGCCCTTGATCTTGCGGAAGCGGTGCGCAGGCCCAGTTGCCCCGGCAGCTTGGCCAAAATGTCGTCTGCATGGGCAGGACACCGCCAGTTGCGCAAGACAGGCGGGTTCGCCATGGGCGGGTCTAGGCAGTCAATATGCCACCACAGACCGCAAAAGGCACAGGGAATAATCGGCCTGTCGTCTTTGGCGGAGTGGTTGCATTGATGGCACAGCACTGGCTTTCCATCATTATCACGGATCCGGAAGAAATCCGGTGCCTCGTCATAACCGCGTTTTCTGGACGTGTGTAAGCCTTTTGTACGGAGCGTCGATAGGTGGTAGGCTGCCAAGTGGTGACCAGGAATGGGAAATCGATGGCTGGATGGCTGCGGGTTTTTGTGACTTACCTTGTCCGACTGGTGCCAACTACGACAATGTCTTCATACTCGCCATCAGGCCCCGTCTTGACGCCCTCGAAATGCTCCCGAGTCTCGCTCGGCAGGCGG
This sequence comes from Sporothrix curviconia, assembly GCA_016097085.2. Lineage (NCBI taxonomy): Eukaryota > Fungi > Ascomycota > Sordariomycetes > Ophiostomatales > Ophiostomataceae > Sporothrix > Sporothrix curviconia. The sequence goes on along the minus strand of JADMNF010000113.1, from coordinate 51,979 downwards.
AAGGCACTGGAGTTTCTCTTTTCCATAATGTTGAGCAGAGCTCCAAAGATGCCCGTGTACCGCATCAAGACCGCGGGGTTGCGCGCCCGATGCATACGTTGCAGAACCATTCATCAGGAAGATCGCGGCCCTCGTGAAGAGGTGGGTCGACGCAGTTGAAGTGGAAGGACCGCGTACAGCCATCACAGCAGACCAGGTCACCGCTTCCACCGCACGAGGCGCAGTAATCATCATTGTCGTCCTGGGAAAGGGCAAACATGTGTCAGCAACATATAATCTCAAGGCCTCGCAAAGTACCGTCGTCCTTTGCTCCGTATACCAGGGAAAGGGGGAGACGGGGTCGTGGCAGGTAAATGGACGATCAGACAGCAAGGTATAAAAGCAAAAAGTAAGGCAAAAGCGGAGGAAAGCAGAGCCAGTGCAGGCAAATGAGGCGTGGCGTCGGCTCTTCCGGCAAAAGCCAAGACAGGAGATTCCGTATTTTTTTTGTTGTGGGAGGGATCTTCTGCCTCTTCTGCCTGGCCCTGATTCCCCCCTGTGTTCCCTCTCAGGTTCCCGGATGAAATGCCAGCCAACCATCGGCAGGTGAAGAAAAAACCGGGCGAGAAGAGAGACACAGATGGCAGCGCACACAGCGATGAGCGCAAACAGTGGGGCCGCCAGCCAGTCGGCATGAAACAGAAGACCGCGTTTTGGCCGTAAGCCCAACACAATAGGCCTAGGCGAAAAGGCAGTGTGGAAACGAACAAAACGGGGCGAGCGTAGTAAGGGAGAGGGAAAAAAAGAGGCACGTAAAAAAAAGGGCAGACACAAAGGAGGAAAACAGCCCAAGACAACAAAGCAAGAAAGCAAGAAGCAAGAAGGCAAAAGACGACGAGACCAAAACAATTTCGTAGACAAGATGCCAGCATTTTGCGGGATAAACACGTACCTGGCTGCTGGGGGCGCCATTCGCCACAGGGCTGCCACGCTCGCCGCTTGGGCGAGGATGCCTGCAGACGTGCCCGTCTTCTTCTTTACAGGTCTAGAGAGAAAATATTAGCCAAAGATCGATGAGCGTCGAAAGACGGGAGGCAGAGAGCCAGCTTGTTCCATCTGCGGGTAAAAGAGCCAGTGAAGGCGGTGAGAAGGCGGCGATCGAGGCTCGGCTGCGCGCTGCGTCTGCCTCACTGCCTGTTCCCAGCCACATCGCCACCCACATTCGGGTGAGACGTTCGAAGCGACAAGTGATGAACGCGCCGCCCAAAAGTTGCAAAATGGGCAGGAAATGATGTGAAGAAGGTACTCACGATGATTTGACGCGAGGGCCGACGCGCGGCTTCTTGGACTTGGGCCCAGGCAGTGGCCGGCGCGTGAGTCGAAATTAAGACGTGCATTTGTTTAGAGCACTCTGACTGCGTCGGACGGCGTCTGAGTGCGTGAGCGTCTATCGGGCAGGAAAGTCGCGCTTCTACTCGGTGAACGTCGTCGTCAAGCTATCAATGCGCGCTTGCGCGCCGGATCGGTTGTTTCGCGTGGTTGTGTCGACGCACGCAGCTGGCGCCTGTCGCTGGGGCTGCGGTCTCCACACCAGCCTGTGGCGCGTGGCGAATTTTGAACGATTCCTGGAACAGAGCCTCGTTGCCGCGTTGATGCGGATTGCAGCGTGCGCAAAGACGAAAATATCCGTAAGACGCTGGGCGCGGCGCCGCGAGTGAAGCTGCTCAGGGGCGACACCGAGGCTGTTTGTTGATGCGGCGCGCGATCGCAGTCGCAGACGGTAGGCGCTCCCGTCAAGTCGGGCCCGACTCGCTCTTCAAGGACTTGGGAGCGGGGATCGGTGCGAGTGGGCTGTTCAGCGCGGGATGAAGACGAGAGCGGCGGTGTTGCTTCTGTCTTTGTTGGCTTCATTTGACTGCGCGTTTCGGCGGACGAACCCGAGCGCACCGCAATATGGTCTTCAGCGCATCTGCGCAGGCATTTCTTCTTTTGCAGATGCAGAAATGGAGCGCCGCAGCAGCGAACAGCAGACCTTTTTGGTGGTGGTTGTTTTGTTTTTGTGAAGCCGTGGATGTGAGTTTTGTGTGTTGTTCTGTGCGAGCGAAGACAACGGAGAAATTTAACGCGGATGATGGGTTGGGTGATTTTTTGCAGAAACCTGTTTTCGGGTCTATTGCTTGCAGGGGGTCGCCTGGTGTGGTCGTTGGGCTGGCGCGGGCGCGGGTTCTGGGTTTGCGCTGTAAGGAAGTACTATTCTGGGGGTAGGGCTGGTTATTTGGGGGGGCCAGCACTCGCCTCCGCTACTCTGCCAGATCTGGCCCTCCGCGGAGCGGGGCGGGCGATGGCTCTTCGCTCCGGCTTGGGCTCTGCTGGTTGCAGATGCTGTTGCGAATGCGATACGGATGCTTTGATACGCCTCTTTTTCAGCTGCACTCGGTTTTCCTGGCCTGCGTGGGCGCTGTGTTTTTCGGTCTTCCGTTGTAGGTGGTCCCGCAGATCCACCAATACTAGACGCCATCTGCTGACAGGCCGTCAATGACCACGTGGTCTCTGTCTAACTGGCACTCGTCAGTTGGCGTTTTTGCGCTGCGGTTGTGTCTTGCGGTTTCGCGCTTGCTTTTGGCGGGGCAGAGACTGGAGACGAAGGAAGAGATGGAGCTCGCAGTAGAACAGAGCGATGGGCAACGGGCTGGGCAGATGAAGGCGTGGTAGCACTGACTTGGGCGTTCGTCTTTTTTGAGGCCGGATTTCTTGCACGCAAGAATTGGCAGCAGAGCTTTTCAGTCGGAGAGTCTTGTTTGTGAGGTGCTTGCAGTCGGGGGGCGGTGTTTGGTGACGTCTTTTGGCGCCTGGGATAGGTCTGTTTTGCAGCGAGTCTTTCTCGAGTAGCAGAGGTGTGGCGCTCCACGATCGCGGCTCGGCAGCCTCTGCAGGGCAGGCTGAAGTCGCCTCCAGGAACACGGAGAGGGCAGGGCGGTGCAAGGTGTAGCAATGCCAAAGAAGGGGGCCCACTTTGAAAAGGCTGAGCTTCTCGTCTTTTCCGTCTTCCGTTAGCTGTCCTCCGGTTCGGTCCTCGGTTAAGCTTTTCACTCGTTTTCGCGTGGACATTGTCGTCGGTCGATCGCGGGAGATCCATCGTAATCAGGTTCGGCGTAGGGTGCAGAGATGGGCTTTCTGCTGAAGAGTGTGGGTCATCACCAGTGCTCGGGGGGACAAGTGGTGGCAGGCTTTGTTTGTCTTTCTTGCCTCCTTTTTCTTCTCGTGGACCATGCGCACAAAGGTGTCGAGTGTGTCGGATCGGCGTCTGCTGGAAGACATCCTCCACATGGTCAAGAAGGTCTGGTCCCTGCCTGTTCGTCATACAATGTCCGCAGAGCCCAGGCGGTTGGGTAGCGAAAGTGACGCAACGCTTCGTCACGGCATGGTCGACAACTTTGTCAGTGACTTCCCGTTGACCTCTGTCGCATTGCTGTCGAGCGGGGTCGAAGAAAAGGGCGGCCGGATGTCAAGGGTAATGTGACCTCGAGGTAAAAAAATTGGTCTTGCCGCCGTAGCCATCATTGTCTTCCGCTTTGAGTCGAACGAATCGCGTCAGAGTCCGAGAATTGCCTCGCTGTTCCTGTGTCCTGTGCATCGCTAGGCTTCTGTGGGACGTCCGGGGGTAGGTGTTGCCAGCGTCTCTGCTTCGATTTGGGCCTTGGCTTCATCGGCGACCACCCGCTTAGCTTCAGCTTCGGCTTCGGCTTCGGCAGGTTCCTTCTCCTTTAATGTTCGGGTTTCGGCAGCAAGCGATCTTCTTGACTGGGCCTGCCAACAGGTCGCCTCGCCGGTTTCGGCTTCTCCAGGGCTGGCTTCTCAGCCTCGGGCTCGGCGGCAGCTTCATCGGTGGTGGCTCTCTCTGGCAAGGCCAGTAATTTGGAGGTATGTTCACAGCTTTCAGCCTCTCTGCCAGCTTCTTGGTCGCTCAGATCAGCATCGTCTGCCTCGTCGTCCATAGCAGGGATGCTCTCGGACATGCGATATCGGTTTCTGCTCATAGCGCGGGTCTTCTTTTGGGATTTTCCGGGTGCAGGACGGAAAATGATGCTTCGCCGGGTGCCCGAGGTGGTTGGCCTGTTTGGCGTAGTTGGCGTACTAGGAAGAGACGCCTTCTTCGCGGTACGAGCCTTGCCAGCTCCGCGGCTGGCATTGGCAGCGGTAGCGGCAGCGGCAGCGGCAGGGGTAGCTGAGGCCACACGCCTCGTCGTCCTCGGCACTCTTCGTCTTGGGTAGGGTCGGGATTTGCACGAACTGAGCGTCTTGGGCCAACAATAATGCGTGTGTTGGCATGTGCTTTCCCTGCATTCCCAGCATTCCAGCACTTGGACGCTTGAGGATGATTTTTCCTGGTTTGAGAAGAAGGCGCAGGCTGCTCTTCAGGCCTGCTCTTTCCTGCTCCATTCACCCCTGCATGCATTGGCAGGAGCCTGTTCTGGGCTTCGGCCTTGGCATCGCCTTCGGGGCGTTGCTGTTCTTGGCTGCCTTGCCGGGTCTTGGTGGTGTTGAGCGATTTTCTTCTGCGTGCTGCTTTGCGGCCTGAGCGGCTACTGGAGGGCGAACCTTCCGCGGTATTGTCTTCTCCTCTGGGAACCACTGGAATGCGTTTTTGCGACGTTAGACGGCTTTTTGGCCAAGAGTGCCGAGGGGGAGCCATTGCCTTCGAAAGACGCCGTGCCGCTGGAAGCCAGCTCTTTCGAAGCTTGTCTTGCTCTGGCCACCGGAGGCTCCAAGCCACCAGTTGCCATCATGGCCCCGGCGTCTGCGCGTTGGAGCCGCCATTGCCGGTGTGCCCAGAGTTGCATTCGAGCGAGGAGTGCTTCCGCTGCCACCGTGGGTGTGCTTGACGCTCCTCCGCCGTTGTGCTTGCCGCGTCGGCGAGTCGGTGGCCTCCAATGCTCTGCAAGGGGCTCGAGAACCGCGAGCGTGCTCGCCCTCGAGCTCGTGGGGAGCGTCGGCGGCATGGTTGGGGAGCTTGAGAGAAGGGGGACAGACGCAGGACTCGTATGTCGGGCGTCTTTTCCCAGAATTCTCTCTCTAGTCCTCTGCGGTCCAGAAAATGACCGCCTACACACACCCCCCAAGTTGTGGTTCCCGGCTGGGAGCAACAGGCTTTGTCGAAATGGGGCAGGCGCCGCGAGGTCCAGTGGTGCGAATTAATTGATCTGGGGCTCAAAGTAACCCAAGGGAAGATATCCTGCGTCCGTGGTTGTTGGCCCGGGGCGGACGGGTTTGATTTTTTTTGAGCTGATGGGTGCCGAAGGCTTGCTAGCTTTTGCAAGCAAAGTGGCCGCAGGAAGAAAGGCGAAGGGTCCGGCGCCCCTGGCAAAGGAAAAACAAATCTAGATAGAGCAGCACAGGGCGTATGCTTCTTTTGTAGGAGGTCCAGAAGAGAATCGAGTCGGTGAGAGAAATTTTCGACGTTGCAGGTTCTTGTGGGAGGAGACGAAAAAAGGGAGGTGCGGCTGGGGAGCTCCTTCCTCTCTTGCAGCTTGTCGCGGCTCTTGCTGGGCACCGCTACTGCTTAGTTTGGCAATGTCTGCACAAGAATCCAGTAAAAAGCGCGTTTTTCTCGGTCAAAACGGAAAGAGCGACTAACGCGCGAGCTTTTGCCTAGCAGTGTGTGGCCGTGGGCAGACGGCAACAAGAGGCAGTTGCTTCGATTGCTGGTCGAGGTCGTCGCGTAGTATAATATTGGAAGCAAGAGATGAAGTGGAGGAAGAGGTTCGAAGGACGGCAAGCGAGAGAAAATGGGCAGCGCCGCCCAGTGAGGGAACAGCCTCTTGCAGCCATAGGCTATGTAGGCTGGCCCCAACGCCCTGGTCCATAGTGCTGGCGCGAGAGTTAAAGATAACTTACAGTGGGCTTTGGGGCGCGCTACGTGGGCAAGAGTGCTGGGAACAGGCCGCACTAGTGCTCCGCTAGTCAGTAATCCCGACAGATGCAGTGCATAAGGTATCCCCCAGTCGCTCTAATGCCTCACGTCTGATTCCCCCTTTCCCTTGAGTGTGCGTCGTTGTGTCTTCCCTTCTCGATCCGATTGAATCTGCCTTTTTTACCAACGTCTTTCCGTATTGATATTCCTGCGGTTAACTCCGTACATGTACACTCTCGCTCCTTCCTTGCCCCGGAACAGCAATTACAGGGAGCAGCGTCCAACACCCGGCCCCTATTCTGCCCTGAGCCGACACCCCCAAAAAGTAAATAATGAGGAGAGGGCCAGCGAAGGGGTGGAAAAAGAGGAGCAGGAGAAATTGCAGCCCACATGAAGGGCAGTGTGCACGAAAAAGATGCACGTCGTGCACAACTGCACAGACGAAGGAGGCAAAAGGCAAGAGAACCCCGGCAGGCGGAGAGGCACGCTTCCCCATTCCACCCGAGCAGCCGTGCCATACGGTGTTGTATTTCGGCCTCTGCACGTTTAGCCTCTCGCGCCCTTCCGCTCTTGATTTCTTGCCCGCCTCGATGGCAACCCACGCACAGTCGGTCCTTCCTGAAATGTGAGAGACATGCCGTCTTTCTGCTTCCACATCTTCTGACCCTTGTCGTGCCTGCCCTTTGTGCATTGGGGCTGTCGGTCAGAGAGAAAGAACGAACAGCAGGAGCCCACCAACATGCACGATCTCGCACAATTGTCTGATTCGTGCGTTTTTGAGACAGCCCGCCCGCCAAAAAGAAACAACTTGCTGATACTGTCCCTCTGGGGCTGAAAATAGTCGAGGCGTCAGCGACATGCAAGCCCGCAGTCTCAATCTCCTTCCGTTTGTGTGTGCCCTTGCTTTGCCAGAATCAGAGCTTGTCTTGGTGGATATCATATCTCCTTCCTGCTTCGAACAGCGCCTCTTGGTCTTTCCTTCCTTTCTCTTGCCCCCTCAGTCGCTCCTTCTTCTGAGTGGTGTTTCCTCAACAGGGGCCACAATCCGTCAATCAGGCTGCACACCAGCCTGCACACCTCTTCTTTGTGCAGCTATCTTACACTTGCAGCCTGCCCCCTCCTTGCCGGATGGCCTGGCAATGTGCAACTAGGATACAAGGTAAAGATAGGCGATTACGTAGGGAAAGGCGTCCCTGCCATTTTGTCCGTTTGCTCTGGAAGGAGCACTTCTGGGACGGCCTTTTGTTCCTTCCCTTCCGATTCCATTCACATCTCTGTACACTCAGGTCAGGTGCCCACTTGTCCCATGTGACTCGGTGCTTCAGTCCTTTTGATATATTTTGATATATTTCGGTGTCTCTTGTTCGATTGTGCTGCATACTTCGTCTTTTCGAGCAGCTGCGACATCCCGACCTATTAAGGAGTCAAGAAATGATATGGCCAACAACTCCTCAGCCGTTTGCTTCAATGCACACACACCATCCTCCGTTTGGCGGTGGCTTTGAGATAAGCAACCAAACTATGCACATAACCGCCCATGTCTCATACACCCCCGCCAGCTGCCATGCTGTTTTTCAGCTGGGTCTGCACGCATGTGTCACGAGGGAGTGAAAAAGCGCGCTTGCAAAGAAACCCCCAATTCTTCGAGCTCTTTCGACTTTTGATTTTTGATTTTTTATATAATGCCAACATCGTTATACCATCACCCTAACCAACCGTTTTTATTGTATTTTTTTCCGTTCCCGCTGACAAGAAATGTCAAAGCATACAAGATGGCACCGACAAGACAGTTTCAGAATAAAGGAGAAAATGTGTTTACTCGCTGTCGTCGTCGCTCTCCTCGTCATCGTCCTTCTTCTTCTTCTTCTTCTTCTTCTTCTTCTTCTTCTTCTTCTTCTTCTTCTTCTTCTTGTTCTTGCTCTTGGTGCCGGTGTTTCTCGCCAGGGGCTGCTCGAGGATCTTGAGGATCTCCTCGTCCGTGATGCTCTTGTCCGACTTGAACTTGCTCAGGTCCAAGGCCGGGGCGCTGCCCAGCTTGGTGATGCCGTTCTTGGTGACGGCAAACGTGGTCAGCAGACGGGCGACGGGGGCGCCGTCCTTGTCGCGACCAGCTCGTACTGGCGGAAGACGTTGCCGCGGACGCACTCGACGACACCCGACTTGGCATCGCGCTCGTCGTCCAGCTGGCGCAGCGAGAAGGGGAAGAGGCCAAACTTCTTCTGGACCTCGGAGTAGATCTTGCGCGACGTCGGGCGCTTCAGGCCGTAGGTCTGGTTGGTGCGGCCGGTGCAGCGTGGAGCGCTGCTCGAGCTGCTTTGATCTTGCCGGCGCCCAGGCTCATGCCCACCTCGACACCCAGACCTCGCCGACCTCGGGACACCGTCGCCGCGCGAGCCCTCGGTGGGGGACAGGATGATCTTCTTGGTGCCCTCAATGTCGTTGTGCTCAAACAGCCACGAGGTGGTGTCTCGACCTGGCTGACCTCGTACGCCTTGGCAATGGTGTCGAGCATCGTGCTGATCTTGTGCTGGGTGATGGGCTTGGCGGGCCGCAGCCTTGACCTTCTCCTTCGTCCGTGCCCGAGCCAGGACGCCGGGCGGGAAGCAGGAGGCGCAGCAGCAGCTCGTTGGCGTAGTATGTGGCCAGGACCAGGTCGGCGGTGCGGCCGGTCACAACGGCGTCAGCAGCCTCACCCTCGGCGGGCACAATCACGGTGTTGCAAACAATGGAGGCGAAGCCATCGATCTGAGCGCCGAGCTGGATCTTGACGGCCTCGCCAGCCTGCAGCTCGACGGCGGCCTCGGCCTCGTCGGACCGCAGCGGTGTGTAGGGGGTGATGTAGGAGCTGGGGGAGACGGTCGTGGGGTGCGAGAAGCCCTTGTTGACCTTCTTGCCGCGGTAAGACCTTGGTCAGCTCTTCCTCGATCAGCTTGTCGCCCTGCTCGCAGATGTCGACGATCTTGGCGCCAGCCACGCAGAGAGCCGAGACGGCGGCCAGGACCTTCTCGGAGATCTGCGCAGCCGACTTGTACTTGGTCAGCGTGTCGGGGTTGTTGAGGGTGTAGTCTGTCGTCGGTGGGAAAAGAAGAAGAAGAAGACGAAAAAATTAGTTTTTGTAAACATAGATTCGACGGCATCAACAAAAAACCAGCCACCACAGCAACAGCAGCAAAAGCGCAAAGCAGTGCTCCAACAGGCCCGATCGACGCAGTACAAGACCCAGGGGATGGTTGTAAAGCAAACAGGTCCAGGCACATGAGAGCTCGCCATGCTTCGAGACAGCACGCGACGTCAACATCGCCAACTGGCCAGCAGCCCAAAACAGAGCCTCGAGTCGTCCCCCGCGCACGGAGCTCGAACGGCGCTTTTAGTCGCATAAAAAATTAAGGAAAAAATCACATACCGACGGCCTTGTCTTCGGACCGCCATTTTTGCGATTTTCGGGCGGTGCCGGGTGTTGTTGGGTGGGGAAAGGGGTGTTGGAACTCGGCGACGAAAAGCTTTGCTGAAGCTTTTCAGGTGATGGCGAGAGAAGGGAAAGGAGGGGAAACTACGCCGTAGGAAGAGAATGCGCTGAGAAGGCGGCGATGGAGGGGAACAAAGGCATTGATGGGCGGGCTGCCGTTCTGGGCTTTCTGGGCTTGTAGTTTTGGCGGGATTTTTGTGCTCTTTCACAAGCCCTGGTGCGCTAGACGGCGCTGTGCGCGTGCCTGGCCTCTGAGGTGCACCTCGAGCGCCATACCGGCAGCTGTGATGCGGTGTAATTGGGCTGCTGCGGGGCCTAAAAATCTCTGCGTCAGAAGCAAGCCAAAGCTTGGTGGTCCTTGGCCTGGTCTGGCGCTTTGCTGGCAATCAGGGCGGTTTCAGCTGGTGTTAGTCAGTGACCTGCAAGCACAATATAAATAGTGCGGGAAGAAATGTACCTACTATCGCCCAATGGCCAATCGCAGAAGACGTACCGGTACGCGACGCACTGCATAAGCCACGCCAGAATACACGCTCTGCCTTGTACCCCTACATCGCCTCCTTTTTGCTCCACCAACGCCAGCCCCAGCCGCCTGATTCGCTGGCGCCAGGCCCAGGAGAAGAAACCACCGCAGAACCGCGATTCCTCGTTTTACAGGTGCGTTTTCCACGAGTCCCATCAACACCCCCATTCGCGACGGCCGCCCTCTGCCATCCACACACGTCGCCCGCCATCACCGCCGCGGTCCCCCGAGCCTCTGCCGCCCCCCAGCACGCCGCGGAACACATCCTGGGGCCGCTGTCGCGCCTGCACGGCGACGAGACCTTCCTCCGCGCCATGTCGGTTCCCCGCGGCTTCAGCGCCGCCCCCAGCCGCGCTCTCAGGAGTCGCGTCGACAGCGCCACAGCCCGGCCCGCAGCCATCTGCGTCCGCGTCCCCCCAGCCGCCATCCCAGCCTGCAGGCGATGGCACAGCCGCCGCCGTGGCAGCGGTGCTGCCGCTGCGGCGGCGTCTCGAACTCGAACTCGTCTTCCTCCTCCTCCGCCTCCGTCTCCGCCTCCGCCTCGAATCCAGCTCCCGCGAACCACTCGACCACCACCCTGGCACGCCATTGGCCGCCAAGAAGGCCGCGGGCCGCGACAAGGACACGTTCAACCAGGTGCTCGTTGAGCGCTACCTGACGCACGATGCCCTGCACCAGGCCGCGCTGCAGGCCGCGCAGGTGCAGATGCAGGACGACTTCCGGCAGCTGCACATGTACGCAGACGACTACCACAAGCTGCGCACCGAGTACCGGCCGTCGTTCCCCGCGCGCCACCTCTACGCGAGGGCTACGTCCGGGCTCGGCAACGGCTACACCGAGGTCAACGGCCCGCCGCGTATCCTGTATCCCGTGCAGAAGATGCGGCCCGGCAAGCGCGCCACGCCCCCCCTCAAGTACAGCCGCAAGGACATGGCGCAGCAAGGCCGAGCAAGCACGAGGAGCTCGTGCCCATCCGCCTCGACGTCGAGTGGACAAGATCAAGCTGCGCGACACGTTCACCTGGAACCTGCACGACCGCCTGGTGCCGCCGAGCTGTTCACGCGCAGCTGCTCAAGAAGGACCGTCGGGCCGCGATCAAGCCGACCACGTTGTCAACCAGGTCTACGACCAGGTGTGCCAGCATGATCCAGGAGCAGCTTGGCGACTTCTACCCGCTCGTGTACTCGGACGAGGACGCCCTCGACCCCGAGCTGCCCTACTCCGCCTACAAGAACGACGAAGATGCGCATCCTGGTCAAGCTCAACATCACCATTGGTCAGCACACGCTCGTGGACCAGTTCGAGTGCGAAGATCAACAACTCCATGAACTCGCCGAGGAGTTTGCCGCAGCATGGCGCGCGACCTCTCGCTGTCGGCGAGTTCACCACCGCCGATTGCCCATTGCATCCGCGAGCAGGCGCAGACTGTTCACACGCGCCTCTACAGCGTGGGCCACCTTTGACGGCCGGCCGCATTGAGGACCCGGACACTCGTGTCCGCGTTCCTGCCCTCGCCCATCCTGGCGTGTTCCGCCGCAGCAGCAGTCCAAGGAATAACTAGCGCCCCTACCTGTACAAAGAGTGCGTGAGCCGAGGCCGAGGCCATCGACGCGCAACGATGCTGACCTTTTCGCGCGAGCAGCGCCGCCAGAAGCGCTCTGTCAACCGCCGCGGTGGCCCCATCCTCCCCGACCTCAAGGACCGCCAGCGCACCATTCGCACCCTCATTGTCTCGTCGGTGCTGCCCGGCGCCGCCACCGACGTCGACCGACAGCCGGCTGTACAAGCGTGCTGCGGGCCCCGTCGGCGGCCGGCGGCGCGGCGGCCGCGATGGCGAGTCCGACTCGGACGAGAGCGACGACTCGTCGCCCGACTCGCCCTCCACATCGCAGCTGCAGGGCACGGCGCGCACGCGCGGCATCCGCGGCGCCGCGTCGGCTGCCCAGCAGCGCAGTGGCCCACATTGGCCGCTCCGAGACGCCCGAGGCCAGCGGCAAACGATCCACCACCACGAGTCGCGTCTCGGCCGCCGCACAACACGCGACCCGCGCTGAGGACTCGGTCGACGAGGCGATGCCCCTGGCGCCCCCGAGCCTTGTGGTCACGTTCAGGGTCAACAAGGACCGGCTCAAGAGCTGCTGCGCGACATCCACGCGCGGCAGACCACAGGCGGCGATGGCTCTGCTGCTGCTGCTGCTGCTGCTGCGACATGCGCCGTCAGAAGGATCGCAGACGCCCTCGTCGAGCCTACCAGCAATCACAAACGCCCGGCCCCGGAAATGGCCAGCAGCAGCCGCGTTCGCCAGCAACTCCCATGGGCCCGCCTCCCACAACTCCCTCCCACAAAAACGCCTCGCACCGACGCGGGCGCCCGTTCCACATGGCCATCTTGGCCGCTTACCCGCGCCACCCCTCCTGCGTCCGAAGTCGATGCCCCCCTGCTGTAGGTTTTTTCTGTTTTTTTCTGTTTTCTGTTTTTGGCTATTCCTCCTGCCCATTTGTCACCCCCCAGACTAACCATCTCTCCAGCCCCCTCCTCCACAATGGCTTCTAGACGCACTCCAGCGCTTACGCGATCGCAGCTACCCCAACGACTCGTTTGAAGGCGTCATGCGGTACAGGCGTTTTCAACACCGACGAGCAGCTCGTGCCCGCGCCCAACGCCAACGAGCCCTGAGAACTACCGCTTTTGGTACCTGCCGCGCATCCGCTGCCACGACTGTCCCGGCAAACTTACACGCCCGCCTGAGACGACGGTCGGCAATTTTGAGGTCCATCTCAAGACCGCTTCCACAGAGAAAAGGTTGACCAGCGCTTGACACGCGAGGCTGCCAAGGCCGCCACTGGTACGTCCAAGTCCTCTGCCGCCGCCAGCAGCAGCTCGGCTTAGCAGCTACCTCGGCCAGCGGCACGCCAACAACCAGCACCGGCAACGGCCGGCAGCAAGCGCTGGTTTTGGGTCGTTCAATGCGAGCGAGGCAGCGTCACGACAGAGCGGCGCATTTTTGTCCGAGTCTGCGTCAAAGTCATCGTCGCCGTGGTGCCGCGTTAAAAAGGCCCCTCGGACGTGTAAAAGGATAAGACGCTTTGTACATGTATGCTTTTTTGTGTCTCGCTTTCCTATTGTTCGTTTTCCTTCATTATTCTCATCCCGCGTGTTCATTTTCATGTGCTTGGTCTTTTTTTCTTCTTTCCGGTTTTCTTTATTTCGATAATCGGGTTTGAAGGAAGCTGGAGTTGGGTTGATGCCGGTTTTTACTAAAAAACTGAATGTTTATCTTCTATTTGCCATTTTTATGTTTTTCTACCGTCTTCTGTATCTGATTTCAAAGGCGCTTCTTGTTCAACTGTATTTTTTCCAATGTGTGATTCTTGGTCGTTTCCTCCGCCTGTCTTCGTCGTACATACTCCACCTGTAATTATTACAATTCTGCATCTACTGTGTATAGTTCAGAAAAAAATACAAGAAAATTAAAACTTTCTTATAAAAATTTCAAAGAAACTTTTGTAGTAAATAATAAAGTGAAAAAGGTAATCTCATTTAATATAAACAAACAGCAGGTTTTTTTTTAAAAAAAAAAAAACGCTACAAAAAGTCACATTCAAAGGCATTTGTTTGAAACTATTTAGTATCATCTCACCGACCGAGATATACACGACAAATAAAACACGCAAATTTCTGCTTTTGAGAAGACCCGTCCACCGCGTTGGATGCCTCCTTGGAGCTGCCCTCCCACAATCAGACACAGCTGGTTTTCCTGCAGACTTTCCATATTCCCTGCAAAACGAGATCAAATCAAATACAACAGTCAAATCGAGACTCGTAATCAAGAGATGGCAATGGAAGAGCACAAAAAATAAACGCCGTTTCTGGTATCGTCAACCAGAAGGCCTCGGAAAAAAAAAACACAACAAAATAACACAGAAACACAAAATATAGGTACCCGATAGAAAAAAAACATCCGTCCCTTGTTCCCTTGCCTCCCTTTTTTTTCTCACTCTTTATCTTTACTCGTCATCGCCGCCGTCATCTTCTGAATCCGAGGCCTGCCGCAGAGACCGGCCCCAGATGCTGTCGCCAGCAAGCTCCGCTGCTGGCCCGTACGTCACCCGATTTGCTCTGCCTTCTGCGCCCGCCGGCGTCTCTTGGCTTGCCGCTGGCGTCGTCATCGCTTTTGAGGTACTCCCATTCGGCAACACCGTCCAGCATCTCCTCGTCGTCCTCGTCCGAGTCCCGCTCCATGTAGGAGTGCTGCGTTGCCACAGCGGCGCGTCCACTACGACGGCGTTCCGAGTCTGGGATACGTGGGAGGACGCTCTTGCTCTGGCAGCCGACGGCTTGGCAACACGCTTGGCCCGCTGGGCTTGGGCTTGGCGGCCGACGAAGCACTCTTTCGCGGAGCTGAGGCACCGCCCGACGGTGCTGCAGGCTTGCTGTGCGAGGCAGAACGCGACGGACCAGACGGTCTGGACGAGGATGCCGTCTTGGCGCGCTTTGCTGCATGCTGCGCGGCGTCGTGCTGCAGATGATAGTCGTCGCCCGACTTGCGCTTCTGTAGCGTGTTAGAGTCGATGAGGAATGGGTGTGGGAGTATACAAGGGACGATGAAACTTACCTTCTTCCGCTCAGCTGCCTTGAGGAGGTCGTCGAGACGGTCTTCGACGCCCTCGGGAATATACTGCTTCCGGGCAATCTCCAGGCCACGTCGTGGGATGGCAGCGGGGAGTACAGGCCCTGCGGCACACCGACCTTGTCTGCGTACGTCTCAAAAATCCAGCCCTTGCCGCTGCTGGAACTTTGCGGATCGTAGCCTGCGTCAGGTCGACAGCACGTACAGGTTCTCGCTCTTCTCGGCATCGATGCCGTCCAGCGTCTGCTTGACGCGCTCGGCATACTTGTTGATCAGGCCGAGGCTCGACTCCGTCGCCACATTGCTCAGGAAGAAGATAATGTAGCGCGCGTGGTCGACCAGTCGTCAGCGTCGGCGCTGTAGTCGGGATGGTGGGCCAGCAGCGATATCAGGCGTGCAATGACGCCCTCGAGGACGTTCTGCTTCGCCTCCTGGAAGTGACGCGTCCGCGAGCGGATCCACGTCTCAACCTGGTTGCGGAACTCGGTCACGGGCTCAAAGGCGGCCAGGAAGATGATTGTGTAGAAGCGCGGGCGCAGCTTGCCCGTCACCAGTACTTTTTGCAACTTCTCAATGAAGCCACGGCGCACTTGGGGCTGCGGGTCCTGTGTCACCAGGGAGATGGTGTTGAAGTCGGCGGGGAAAGCATCTCGTCAAAGCGCCGGTCGGCGCAGATCTTGAGGACGGACTGGGCGGCTGCCAACCGGAGCCGTGCACGGTGGTGCTTTTGGCGTGTCCTTGCTCTTGGTGGCTTCGCCGTCCTGCACGACAAACTTGATCAGGAAGCGAACAATGTTCTTGGCGTCCTTCTTGGCCTCGTCGAGGTCCTTGGTGCCGAGCAGCTGCTGCACCAAGAACTTGAGGCACAGCACCTTGGCCTTGCCCTCGTCGTCGAGGTCGGCATCGTCTGCCCAGTCGGGGTCCCTGGCCGAAGCAGACGTGCGCACGGTGCGGAGAATGTCCATAGCTTGCTTCCGCAGATCGTCCTCGGCGTTTGGCAATGACACTGGGCGCGAACAGGGCCAGCTGACTGACGGTGACCAGCTTGTTGAGGAACCGCGGCGAGTCGAACTTGTAGTCTTTGGTGACTTTTTGCGCCAGCTCGGTTGCGCTCACCATGCTCTTCTCGTCCTTTGTTGCCAGCAGGATGTTCACGGCATACTTGGCCGCTTTCTCGGGCCGGCCATAGACGGCAAAGTTGATCCACGCCTGCACAAACTTGCGGTCGCGCGGAACCTCGGTTGGGTACTTGGCGGCATACGAGGAGCAGGCCTTGAGTGAGTCGATGACAATGGGGTCGTTCTCCCGCGTCTCGGTGGGTGCCTGCGTTGCCAGCTCCTTGCAAAGCTCGCCGATCGTGGTCTTGAACAGACCCGGGTTGCGGTGCGACACCTCCTTGAGCATCTCGTTGGCGATGGCGGCGTTGTCGTCGTGGCCGCCCTTGGAGTACTCCATAATGGTGGTCAGATGGCTGCGATTGAACATGATGCAGCCCGAGCGGTAGAGCAGAGGCAGCAGCGTGTCTAGGATGGTGCTCGAGTTCGTGCCCTGCACCTTCTTGACGAGCTCCTTCATCGCGCGGAACATGGTCGTGAAGTCGTACTCGGGGCCGATGACGAAGCGGATCAGTTGGTAGCTACGTCGGTCGTTGAGCTTGGCAAACCGCTGGAGGTCTGCGCGGACCTTGGCTGCGTCGGGGAAGAATTGCGACAGGTACTGGATGCTCTTCTCGAGACTGGGCGCGGCTCTCTTGCCATCCTCGCCAACGCCGCCGTTGTAGGCCTCGCACTGCTTGAGGAAACCGTCCACAATGCTGGAGAACTGGGGCTGCCGGCTTTGGAGGGAGAAGAAGGCACGCTTGGCGCCAGCGTCGAGAGAACGAACGAGAAGCAGGATGCGCTCAGCGCGGATGGCGTCAGCGTCGATGCCGCCAGCAGCTGCCGACTTTTGCTGCTGGCTGCCGCGGCCATTGGTGGCCTTTTGTGCCTTCTTGATGGCCGGGTACGACAGAGGCACGAGATACTCGTAGGCAATGCGATCGACCAGCAGGTTCAGTTCCAGATCGTTGGCGTAAATAGTGCTAAAGATGCGAGTAGGAACGCCGCCCAGAGCAGCAGTGACTGCCTCGTCACCGGCAGCGAGCTCGCCCGTCGCTGCTGCCCACAGCTTGCCGAGCAAGGCCATGGCCTCCACGCGAACATGGGATTTCCGGTCGCGGCAGCGGTCGGCCAGATTCGACAGGACAGAGCCTTCCTTGGAGACGCCACCGTGAGGCGCAAGCTTGGCAATCACATCGCGGAAGCTAAAGGCCTCGATGGCCTTGACAGCAGCAAGACGGACCTTCTCGTCGCTGTCGGCGAGCTTGTCCTTGAGGCCAAAGACAAGCACAGTCTCCTCCTCACGGCTGAGACCGATACCACCGGCCGAGGTGGACAGGATGTAGCCGGCGGCCGTGACCCAGGCGGTGCGGATCAGAGCAGACTTGTCGTTCTTGCGGTGATAAAGCTCTGGTAGACATGTGGGTGCGACTGGGCAAAGGAATGGGGGGAGGTCGGTGTGGTCAGGATGCTGTCGGAGGCAGGAGCAGCGAGGTCGTCGGTCAGTCGCAGCGGTGGGTAGGCGGCGGGGTCCAGGGTCGGCAGAGGGGGTGCCCAGCAGCGCCAATACCGGCGATCATGTCACCGAGAGTCTCGGAGGCCAGCTTCCGGAGGTAGACGTTGTCTGCAGACAGCTCCGCCTCGAGCTGAGGAACGACGTTGCTGAGCACCTGGGGCGCGGCTCTCCAGAGCTCGCGGAGGAGCAAATGTGCCTTTTTCATCTCGCGCAGGTCTGATTCAGACGGCCCGTTGAGGCCCTCGTCCTCCTCTTCCTCGTCGTCGGAGCCGAGCTTGCCGCCCTTGCCAGCCAAGCGGTTGCCATTGCCGGCGTTGTTTGCCCCCAACACCGGAGAAGTCGATGATCACATCGCTAAGTACTGCGCAACAGAGCGGGTCATCTTGTCGGCGCACGTCTGGCAGATAAGCTTTGGCCATTTGATACGCAGGGGGTTCCTCCTTGAGAAGCAGGGTAGACTGGTAGCGATCGAGCTCGTCCTTGTCCGGCACGCCCTTGTCGCGCAGGGCTCCGGCGCGGCAGCGCGGAGGAACTGGGCCATAATCACGTCAACGACCTTTGGTGGCACGTTGGGGCCCTCTTCAATCAAGCTGATCAGCACGTCGCTGATGTCGTGTTCGACATCAGTCGGCAGACGTCCTCCCGAGATGTTCTTGGGGGCCGAGATCGCGTCGAAGAGAGACGAGAACAGCTGGAGCTGCAGGGCGTCGCTGTTGTCAAGGTCGTTGAGGAGAACAATGCTGCGAACCTCGGCAAGCGAGTGCAGGACGTACTTATGCTGGGCATCGTACGTGTTGGAGGGATCCTGCAGGGCAGGCAGAACGGACGTGAATGAAGAGGCCGAACACATCCTGGAAGCAAAGGGGGGTTGTTAGCAAATATCAAATATGCGCAATCCAGGAAGACACTGTGGCGGGAGAGAAATAGCGCACCTTTAGCTGGGTCTGGTAAAGGGCGCATTGGGCGCGCAGAGACACAGGATATCGACGAGGCAGGCAGCGGCGAACGCCTTGACGCCCTTGTCCTTGTGGTTGAGGAGGTTGTGGCTGGCGAGCTCCTTGGCGACCTTGGCCAGGGCTCGGTGTCGAACGTCTCCTGGTCGAGGTCGGACAGCTCTTGGCTCAGAGCACCGAGTCGCCGAATAAGCTCCTCGGTCGGGATCGGTTTGCCTGGCCGCCACGAAAGCGGCTCGTTGAAGCGCAACCGCACCAATGGTGCCTCTGTTTCTGCTGCTGCCGACCGTCCGGCTTGTTGGCTGCTCGTCCTCGTCCTGGTCGTCTGCTCCCGTGCCCCTGCCTCCTCCTCCTCCTCCTCCACAACCTCGTCTTCGTCTTCAGGCTCAGACTCTGGCATCGGCTGTGGCCTTCTTGCCACGACTGTGGCTGGCCGGCTGTGGCTGCTGCTTCTTCCGGGGAGCTGCTGCTCTGCGCGGAAGGCTGACCTCGGTGGCCTCGGGGGTCTCAGTTGCTGTCTCGTCGGGGCTCTTCGCAGAGGCGCCGTTCGCGCCGGAGCGCGTCGACGAGCCGGAGGCATGGTAGAATGCGACTGGTGATGGGCGGTGCTGACGCGGGAGATGGCTGGTTGCCCACAGTGGTACCGCAGCGGGGGACGGTCGCGAGCTTCGTTTTCGCTTGCGAGCTCGTTTTTCGCCTGCTTCGCTCGAACCCTTAGTCACCCTTAGTCACGATTGCGTGTCGTCTCGGTTGTCGAGGTTCGTCTCGGCTCCTGACGTGGCGCAAGGAGAAGAAAGAAAAAAAAGAAAAACGTGTGGAAAGACGGAGAGACGGAGCGACGCGACGGAGAACAAATGTTGTCGAGCTTCAATTCAAAGTGAGCAAAAATAAGGGGCCGGGGATGCAGTGGACGGGCGGTTTTGGCCCACGACACTAATCGGCGGCGGGCGTCAGTCCGAGTGGGAGATGCGCGAATGCGTTCGCAAGAACAAGCAGCGACAACCGCACCGACAGAAAATTGGGCTGGGGCAGATCGCAGAAAAGAACGGAGAAATGAAGCCTCTGCCAATGGCGAGAATTAAAGTGGAAGGAGAGGAGAGAGGGGAAAGGGACGGATGGGTTACGCGACGGAAGGAGAGGGGCCTACTTGCGCGACAGGGCAGGCGCAGCCAACTACAAGCAACACGGCGCAGGAGTCACTGTGGGACTCTTGGGGAGGAAGGAGAGAAGAGAGCGCAATCGCGGCCGGGATTAGGAGACCCAAGCGTGGGCTGTTCTGGCTGGCTGGCCGTGCTTTCCGTCGCGTGCGTCGTGCAATCGAGCAGCTAAGCTGCAGGACCGCACTAGCAGACGCGTGTGAAGCACTGGCCGGTTTTTTTTAGTGGCTTTGGGGTCGTATCTCACATGTACAGGTACATTGGGAGCTTTGCGCGCCGCCAATTTTTGCGGTTTTTTACTGCCAATTTACGCGCTATGCTAGGACCGCGACTTTTGATTGGAGGAGCTGTCACGAAGGTGCCTCAACGACATCTCTTGTACATGTAAGGTGAGTGTCGACCTCTGGTCCGATACACATCCCTGAACGAGCGCGCATGCGGCGAGATGATCTTCAGGCCGATGCCGAGGCGCTGGTGTGCTGCGGCTCCACGGCTGCTGTACATCTTTGGTGCTGCTTTCAGAGTTACAGTTTTGTGAGACTGGACGTGTGCTTTGCTGGACGTGAAGAGGTCGTGGATGCCGTTGAAGACCATCCCCAGCACGCTCGACTCAGCGAGAGCAATAATATTGATATAGACAAACATGGCCACG
The DNA here is from genome assembly GCA_016097085.2 of Sporothrix curviconia. Lineage (NCBI taxonomy): Eukaryota > Fungi > Ascomycota > Sordariomycetes > Ophiostomatales > Ophiostomataceae > Sporothrix > Sporothrix curviconia. The sequence goes on along the minus strand of JADMNF010000113.1, from coordinate 32,094 downwards.
ACCAGGGAAAGCAAGGATTTGCCAGGCATGGAGCATGTTCAGACCGGAAGACTCGTCTGGCAGCCTCGCTGCTCGACTAAAACAGTGGCCTGCCGTCATAAGCTCCATCGTGACGAACCGGTGGCCTCTTTCAAGGTCAAAGACTCTAGATACTACTAGGATAGTCGACCAGGCCGGAGGTCAAGTTGATCGTAGACAGGCCGCCGTTAGAGCTGGTCGATGTTCGACGTCATGATCACGGCATTTCATGGCAAGTGCTGCGGGCTGGTCGCTCCTTCCCTCTTTGGATCAACTTCAACGACGGCATGTTGACTGTCTGCCTCATAAAAACTAGAAGCTCACCGAACGATGGCCGGACAACGCTGCTCTGCCCATCTGTTATTTTGTATCTCTAATGCTGTTCTTTTCATACTGTTAATGTCGCTCCCCTGTGCGTTTCTCTTGTCGCATTCTTCACCTGGCACCTCACAACCGAGTTTCTATCTCTCAAAGCAAAACCATTTGCACCACATTCGCTTCACTTAGCTGGTCTCGCGTCTGTCCACTCTCTCTATCTCTCATCTATTACTACTCGACTTAGTTCAGGATCAATCTGCCAAGTTCGGCACCATTTTCGAGGTATGTCAACGACAATCTGCCTTCCATCACCCGCCCCATTTGCTCTTCACGATGCCCTTTCCGCGCGAGTGTGCTCCTGCCTTGGCCTCGCCTATCGTCTCCTTCCGCTCCCTGGCCAGGAGCACATTGCAGTTTCCTGTTTTGTGTCTTGCCCTCGGCTAGATACACCAGCCGGCTGTTGCATCCTCTGTTTCTGCGTCACCTCGATCCATCCCTAAATTTCCCACGCCTCGTGCCTTTCACGCTTCATCGACCCAGAGGAGCAGCAAAGTCCGCTTTTATTCTTCTTTACCTTGTGTCGTCGTGCAAGTCTTCACATTTCTCTCACGCGTGTCTTAGTGCGCCGAGCTGTGTCTGTTCCTTCCTGTTTTGAATGTTGTGCGCCTCCTGGTCGCTCCTTCCCTTTCTATCACAAACCACCAAACAGATTTTGCCCATTTGTTGCCCCTCCCACACACGTATATCTCTCCTGTTTGCTTTCTTCTCCCTCTCCTTCTCTCTCTCTTTCCTTCTCTCCTTTTTTTCTCCTCTTGCCGGCCAACTCTTCTTTCACTCACTCGTTCTTCTTACTTTCTTTTTGACAATCCCACTCCACGCCCCGCTCGAAGGCATCACACTCGTTCACTTACTCAAGATCATCTTGACCGCCTGTTCACTCTTCTAACGCATCCAAGAAAGCCCCCAAAGTCCCCAAAGCTCTAAAAGCTCCAAAAAGCCCCCAAAATAGCTTTCAGTTCAATCATCTCTCCAAAGGTCAAAATACCCAGAGATGGACCGCTTCAACGACGCCAAGGCCGACTTCCCGGCCGCCTACGCCACCAACGGCCTCATGCCGCCCCAGAAGTCCAAGGCCCGCCGCATCTCTGCGGCCATTGCCAAGACTGCCCTGGCCCTCATCTTTCAGCGGGCCTTTGCCCTTGCCCTGATCTTACCAGGTCATCCACGGTTAGGAATTGGCCCTGCCAATCTGACTTGATGTGTTTGCCTTCGGCCGGCTAACTCTTCCTAGATAAGCAAGCGTACGACAGCCTCCTTCCAAGTACAACGACCTTGTCTCTGAGCAGGAGCGCCAGCCAACTCCCCAAGTGACCCTCGTGCACCGTGCGGTGAACTCTGCCACGCCGTCGTTTGTCTACACCACCACCACCGTGACCCAGGGCACCACAATTACCATTGAGACAGTTGCTCCCTCGTCGAGCTTCCCGTCCAGCTCTGCTGCCTCTTCAAGTATGAGCTCGACTTCCGTGAGCTCCGAACTGTGCACTGCTGGTGCTCTAGACACTGTCACTGTGACGTGACGGCTGATGCTCTAGCTTCATCGTCCACGGATGTGTCTTCATCTGCTGCCCCTTCCTCTGATGCTGGTGCGGTCACCGTTATGGAGACTCGTGTCACGACTGCCACTATTTTTGTGACGGCCAGCGGTCTTGTTTCGCCAAAGGCAGAGACGCTGACGATCACGGCCACTGCAACCGCGACCGAGTTCGCGACTGCAGGTGTAAACAACACGTCGTTTGGCACGTCCACCAGCACTGCCGAGGGCGTCAAGGGCCGAGCATGGTGCCGAGCTCGCAGAACCACCACACCTATTTCCCAACTCTACCACTATCATTGCTGGTTATGGCACGACGGGTTGTGGCTGGGACCTCACCAGCACTGCTAGCTATACTCTGACTGTCCCGCCTGGCGTCGCGGCCCTACCGGTACGGGCAAACTGACTTCGCCCTCCGGGCACCTCCACGAGCCAGGCTGACCCCGTGGGCACGGTCGTGACTGTTTCTGGCCCGGCAAGACGGCCGCTACCTCTTTTGGCCTGCTTCTGGCCGCTGCCGTGGCTGTATTTTTCACTTAAGTAGTGGCATGAGCAAGTGCTCGCTTTAGTTCAAAGAGAAACCAGAGTGGGATGCATTGGCCGTCTTGGAACGGAGAAAAATGCCTCGCAATACCGTCTAAAGTTAGGTGAGCACCACATAATATGAGGAGGAGGAGAAGAAGTATGAAGCAGGCTATTTTGCAAACCGAGGAGAGGCATTGAGATCTCCTGAGTACGAGGTACCTGCCTGTTGTATCCCCTTTTGATCTTTCGGTTTACTTTTTCAGTTTTCCTCTTGTTCTTGCCGCCACAAATGGTGGAGGATATTCATATCATAGTTATTTCCTTTTGGTCTTCAAACGAAGGGCAATCTACAGGGTGGGCAACACTATATCATGTAGGGCCAGACGATCAAACCAGGTCAAACCACTGAACGAAGGCCGTGAATTGTTGAGTGACAATGCAAATATTCAAATGTTATTAACATTACAACGCTGCTGCAATATTAATCGGCAGTCTATATACGTGCATTTCGAGCCAGTCACTCTTCTCCCCCAAAACCCAAACCATTCAACCATTCTTTTGACGCATATGACGACATGTAAAGATAACTATACAACTGCAAGCCGGATGGCATATAAGGGATGTGAAAGTCAAACACGACAAAGAGTATAATAAAAACATAAAAAAGAAAGGATAAGAAAGAATGAAAGGAAGAAAGAAAGAAAGAAAACCATAAAATTCCAACGCCAGCCTGCATCCATGCCCGCCTTGATGACCCCTGCCGAAAAAAAGGAGAAAAAAAGAAGAACCTAAACGCCTATTGCAACCTGACATTACCGACCAGTGGACTGCGCGCGCGTGCCCGCCAGCCGTCTTTGAAGCCCTTGGCTGCCTCCTTGAGTTCCTGCTCCGAGACACTATCACGGATGCTCTCCCAGAACGCTATTCACAACGCTGATGTGGTTGGCTTCGTGTTTGTCGTCGCGGAAGCGGTGGATGCGCCAGCGTTGCTGGTCGTCGAGGCGCGCACTCGACAACGCGGTTGGCGACAGGATCGTCGCAGGCCTTGACTAGCTCCCATTCGTCCTCGGTGAGGTGCAGGGGCGCAAAGAACGTTAGGCTCGGCCGTGTTGTCGCCGTAGTAGGCAAAGAGGTCCGCCACGGGTACGGCATCGTAGTCGAGCTGGGGCACGTCGGGATTGCTGCTGCTGGTGTCGCTGGTGCCGTTGATTGCCGTTGGTACGTTGTGCAGTTGGTGCCATTGTGCCATGGGTGCCATGGGTGCCATGGTTTGCCATGCAGGCCATGGTCGCCATGGTTGCGGCTGTCGCCGTTCTGGAGGCTGCTGCTGCTGATGCCGTTGACCCCGTCGACCCCGTCGACCCATCGACCCCGTTATCCCGTCAATCCCGTCAATCCCGTCAACCCCGTTGACACCGTTGACCCCGTTCACACCGTTCACACCGTTCACACCGTTGACACCGTTGACACCGTCGGCCTCGTCGCCTCGTCGCCGTGTCGGGCTGCAGGGGCGGGAAAACGCAGCTGCACGCGAAAATCAATGGTGTTCTCCTCGACGGCTTCCACTTGAGAATGTGCTGGTCGGTGCCGGGAGTGGTAGTGGGTGTTGCAGCGCGTAAAGATGAGGCCGTCGTGCCGTGCTTGAGGCTGGGCAGCACGGTGCGGAACATCATCTCGATGCCGTAGCTGTATGCATGTCCTTCATCTGGATGATAACGCCTGGAACTGCTTCTCCTCGGGGGACTTGCGGAACAGCGCGTCGTACGGCTTGTAGACCGCCTCCTTGAAGTTAGCCCAGCCGCTGTCGAGCGTGCGCTCCGTTCATGTCCTTGTTGTCGAGCACGAGGCAGTCAAACACCAGGAACGTGGGCTGCTTCTCGCCTGGCCAGGTCGTCCATGACCAGCTGCCGTCGACGAGCGTCTTGACGTGGAAGCCGGCCTCGTCCTCGACACGACGGGAGGTGGAGTGAGCCCGGCGGCAGGAACCAAAAGTCGTTTTTTTGCGGTCAATCAGGTACTGCACCTCGGAGCCCTCTTCGTCTTCGGTGAGGTAGAGCAGAGTAGCGGATGCCGTCTGTCTTTTCGCAGACATAGTAGCTGTGCTGTTAGTAGAGAGAAGACAAACAAAATGACAACCACAAAGAGCAAAACACCCTCAAAAAGAGCAAATAGGAAAAAAATCGTACTCTTGCTTGCGCAACTCTTCCATGTGCTTGCGTGTGAAGCTGACGGGCTGGGCTCCGGGAAGCCCAGCTGCTGGCGCCGCAGCTGGTTGGCAATCTCGCGGCGCATGCATGTGCAGCACAGCGCCTCGGCGCGGATGCCGGGGTGCATCGATGCGTTTCGAGTTGGCCAGGCATCGCGAACGGGAAGAGGGAGAGAAGAGCGATCAAATGGTGAGAGAGAGGGGGGGAGGTTCGGTTCGGGGGGAGGGAGAGTCAGCGAGACGTCGCGGTAGAGTTTTCGGGCTTTTGCTAATTACCATCGGCGGCCGTGCGCGCGGTCGCATGTCGGACGAGGCTGGGAAGAAAAAGTGCGGCTGGACGGGCGTGCGTTGGTCGTGAAATTTCGGTTGGCTGTTTTCTGCGGACGTCTTGATATTAGGTGGAGGCAAAAGAGGTGCAGAATTGCGCTGGCCTATGGCGATGCGAGCGCTGTAGCTGCAGCTCTGCGCCTGTCTTTATGCAGGGCTGCCGCTTGCGGCTACAGCCTGCTCTAGTGTGCTCGATTAGTCATTCCCAGCTGGCAAACCAATGAGACACAGCCAGCCAGCGCCGCGCTGTTAGCAGTGCGTCATGCCCCGACAAGGTTACGGCCTGGGTCCCTGTTTCGGGGGTTCGGTTTGGAATACAGGGCTGTGCTCCAGGCAGGGTACTGCTATCTCAGCTTGCGCTACGGGTCCCACCAGCGAGTGCTTTGCCAACAGATACTGCTGGTTGCTCTTTCCTCATTTCGTCTCGTTCTTTTTCGGATGCCTAGCCAATACGGCGTCGCAACACGTTGTCTCCTTGGCTCCTTCTGCATCAACGACAAACTTGCATCGAATCTCCACGATCCTAATTTGCGCCCCTTTACGACGTACACTTGAGCAAACACTGGCACCGGCTGCTGCAGACTTTCCCGCCCCTTTCCCCCCCCTACTTGGGCTGTTTCATGGTCGCTCGGCGCTCGACCCAGCAAGCTGCTCTCAGAGCCTCCGCGTCAGCTGCCGTTGATTTCCGTCGCGCAGCGAAATTGAGCTTTCTGGAAGCGCACATCCCATCGAAACGACACAGCTCGACCACAATCCTTGGCCACAACCGACGCTTGCGAGCCGATCCCTCTTGCGTGCAGCGCACACTGTCGCCTACAATGACGGCTGCAAGCGATATGGTCCCTGGTGGCCGACACCGCGGTCGAGGTTGTCCGTACGTTTTTCGCAGCCGGATGATGATAGCTTGTCGTGATATTTGGGAAGTGGAACTGTTTGCTGACAAGTGGTGCAACGGCTAGCGAGAGCAAACGACGAGACCAGATTCTGAAGGTATACTATGCACCGGCCGCGGGGTGGAGGGAGGGAACAGGGCGAGCTTGGCATTACGAGAGCATCGTGGCAATCGGCTGTCAAGATGGCCTGCATCGAGCCCCAGGACACACACATACTGACGTTCTCGATAGGCGGCGACTCGTCCAAGAAAGAAATCAACGCGTCATGGGCTATTTTTCATCCTGATCATGCTGCTGATCGTGGCTTTTTTCACTAGCTACATCCTGCAGCAGCAAAAGGTCACGGCCGTCCACGAAACCGTCGTCTCCATCTTTGCCGGTGGGTCACCTCGTCTTTGTTTTCGTATATCTTTAAATATTGCTTTCGACTTGCCCTCAACTTGCTCTAACATGTGCACTTCCCACCAGGCATGACGGTTGGCCTGATCCTGCGCGTGACTGCTGGTGACAATATCCGCGACCTTGTCAGCTTCGACTACCAGATCTTCTTCAACCTCTTGCTACCACGATTATTCTGTCCTCGGGCTACGAACTACACCAAGGCAACTTCTTCCGCAACATTGGCACGATCCTGACGTTTGCGTTCTTCGGCACGTTCCTGTCGGCCCTCGTCATCGGCGTCATCCTGTGGCTGTACACGCGCCATCCCGCTCGAGGACTCAGCATGAACTGGATCGACGCCATCTCCGTGGGCGCCACGCTCTCGGCCACGGACCCTGTCACGATCCTGGCCATCTTTAACTCGTACAAGGTCGACCCGAAGCTGTACACAATCATTTTTGGCGAGTTCGATCCTCAACGACGCTATTGCCATTGTCATCTTCGAGTCGGCACAAAAGTCCAAGAACGGCTCGGCCTCGTCGTCCAGCATCGTCAGCCTCCTCAAGGGTACCGGCATTCTTCTTGAAGGACTTCTTCGGCAGCCTGATCATCGGCGCCCTGGTCGGCATCGCGGCCGCGCTCTGCCTCAAGTACACGTACCTGCGCCGCTACCCCAAGATCGAGAGCTGCCTGATTGTGCTTATTGCCTACGCCACGTACTTCTTTTCCCAGGCCCGTGCACATTGTCCGGCATTGTGTCGCTGCTGTTTTGCGGAATCCACGCTCAAGCACTTACGCCTACTTCAACATGTTCGCGCCGCTCGCAGCTCACGACAAAGTATATATTCCAGGTGCTGGCCCAGCTCTCGGGAGAAACTTTATCTTTATCTATCCTGGGGCTCTCGCTCTTTACCGAAAACGACCTGCGAGTACCAGCCGCTGCTCATCATCGTCACGATCATGGCCGTGTGTGTGGCGCGCTGGGTGGCCGTCTTCCCGCTGTCCAAGGCCATCAACTTGGTTTTATCCACTATCGCGAACGCCCGCGCGGCATTGTCAACAGCGCCGACGAGCTGCCGTACAACTACCAGGCGATGCTGTTTCTGGCCGGCCTGCGCGGCGCTGTCGGCGTGGCCCTTGCCGCGCTGCTGACGGGTAAGACACCTACGCGCTCAAGGCCACGGTGCTGGTCGTGGGCCTTGTGCTGACATGGTCATCATTTTGGGCGGCATCGACGGTCGCGCATGCTGGAGATCCTGGGGATCCGCACAGGCGTTGTCGACGAGATCGACTCGGACGACGAGGTTTGATATTGAGCCCGTCGGCTCGTATATGAAGCGTGGCGGCGGCATCGGCTACAATCCGCCCCGCAAACGGCCGGCCAAGTAACGACTGGCTCGCCGCTGCCCCTGAACCGTCTCAGCAATAACGGCAACGGTTCCGGCAGTGGCAATGGCAACGGCATTACAAACGCGGCTACGGGTACCCAACAGCGGCACGCGCCGACGAGCTGCCGTACAACTACCAGGCGATGCTGTTTCTGGCCGGCTAGCGGTTCGAGGAGCCTGAGTCGTAAATAGCTCTGTCAACGACCTTGCCCGTTGCGCGACTCTATGCCGCCGATTTGCTGGCATTCGCCAGCGCCACCGACTCGCGACTTCGCGCAAGCGATCGAGTATATCTATCTATGCCGACCTGCCCGCCGCCAGCCCGCGCCGGCGTACAAGCCCCCATTGCCGCCCTGTAGTGCGCCGGAGCGTACTGGCATTACCGCTCCGGCAGCTCGTCGCGTGGGCGGCAGCAGCAGCATGCGTTGCGCGGCCGTCGTCGACGTCCGGCACGCGCAGTACAAGCACGCCACCGCCCTCTCACAACGCACATTGTGGCCCACCACGCGATCGCAGCTGTGGAACACAGAGGACCCGACAGCGCCTCTGCGGCAGCCGACGAAACTTTATCAAGCCGAAAGCTACTGCTGGACGCCGCAATGACGTGCAATGGTGCAGCAATGTAATGAGTATGTGTTTTGTTCTGTTCTGTTTCTGTACAAGTGTATGCATTTTTTTCTTTTTCTCTTTTTTTCCTGGTATTTTGTTACGATATGAACCTACATCATTTTCATTTCTATACACCAGGAAAAGGAGTGAAGATGTAAGAATTGGAGATGCACGGGTGGTATAAGAAAAGAGATCAAAGAGGCATTTGGGAGGAGGTATTTGAGCACTGAGCTGGACGTTGCTTTCTTTCATAGCATTGAATTTTGGTTTGGACGAGCAGCAGCCAATGCCTCTGGGCACTTTATTCTAGCATTAAATAGGCAATCAGCTGAAGCAGAATGTAGCCCGCATTTCAAGCATCGCCATTCGACTTCATATACGTTCAATGTGCACAATTATCCTACCGTATTTTGCCAGTCCGTAGTAAAATGCGTCATTAATAGACGAGGCAGCAGCATTTTGAGTATCTTACTCTGTATTGCGAGGCTGGAGCTTTCAGGAGGCCTTCCCCATCAGATTCACGATCAAAATGAAGATAAAAAAATGAAATGAAAAAAGAAATAAAAAAGAAATAAAAAAGAAAAGTCCTAAATCACCTCAAACGAAAAGGGAGAACTTTCGCAAATAGACCCGCAAAATAACAATCGTCAAAGTGCACGTCTCCTGACAGAAACGCGTATTCATCGCTGTTTCGTAAGATAACGTCCTTTGGAGAATGTTGGTGCCTGATGAATCGTTCTCGTCGGTTCCTGTCCCTCCCAAAAAGATGCCAAAAAATAGTGTGGCAAGTGCAGGCGCGGCTTCTCGCTGTGGGTACATTATATTATGGGTTCCAGGCGTCTGCCGAAGCAGGCTGTGGCAGGCCTGGCAAGGTTGCCGCTTTCTTGGTCGAGGCCTCGAACGGCAAGGCGCATCCGAGACGACACGCCCGTCGCTCCTTCCTTGTCGCCTGTCCCCGTGGTACAATATGCGTGCCTGCATCTTTGGGCCAGATATCTCGACAGCTTAAAGAAAAGACCTCCTGCAAAGCTTCTCCTCGACCCCCATCGTCTCCTTCAGCAATCCCGCAACCGCCCACACCGACCTCGCACCGCACACTCTTGGCTGTCGCCTCCCTCTGTAACGGGTTTAGGCTCAGCCTCGTTTGCACGCGCAACCCCGCTAAAGGCCCGGTCTCTATCGTCACTGCTCGCCTCTACTTCATCTCGAGTTCTCTCAAACCAACTCGACTCCTTTCCCTCCTTTTTCGCCGTTTTTCATCTGAAGTCGCGCGCTGTACCGACCTTCCTCGTCCACAGTGCGCTCCAACAAGAACGTCGAACTCAACAACGACCCAAAAATAGCCAGACCGAGGCATCAAGCTCGACACATCCTCAACCACAACCAGCGCCCACGATGCTCGACGAAAACCTTCCCACGTTCATCTTCCGGCCAATTGCCGACCACCCCTCGAGCGCCGTCGTCTACTACACCCGTAGCGGCTCCGACCCCGCGCCCGAATACGTCCTGCGCATTGCCGATCCTGTCTCAAAACCTTGCGTGCCGCGGCGTCTACGCGGCCCGCCCTCACAGACCCATACAACAGCAACGACGTCGTCTATGGCGAGGTGGCCGTGACACCCGAGTGGCAGCAGCCAACACTGTCCGCGCCGAGCTGCGCGAGCACCGGGAGCGCGGCACAGAGGCCACTGGCGCCTCCCCGACAGCCAAGACGCCCGACTCGTTTGCGGTGCAGCTTTACAACCCAGACCAAGCCGTGGCCGTGCGCTATGCATCCGGCAGCTGGAACCGGACCGAGTCGTGGGAGTTTGAGATTCCTGTTGAGACGTTTCGCATGCCCAGTGCAAGCCGGCTCGACCGGCAGGCAGCGGCAGCAGCAGCAGCGGCGGCAGCGCCACGGCCGCTGCCTCTTCCGCGGGCGACGTCTCCTTGGCGCCCAAGAATGCGTTCCGGTGGAAGCGCGATGGCCGCCTCGGCAACAAGGACATGACGTGCTACATGGTCGGGCAGACGGTCGGCCTGCAGCGCAGCAAGGAGCCCGACATCACGGTGGCGCTCTTCAAGCACGGACGTGACCCTGCCGTGACCATTTACGAGCCGAATCTGCAGCGCGTGGACGTGCAGGATCGCAAAGGGCTGGATCTGGGTGCTGCTTCTGACTGCGCAGGTAATCCGTGACCTGTAATCTGGTCCGCGGCCGACCCGTTCAACATGGAGGGGCGCCCGCCCGGCACAGGCAACCGGCGGAAGAACTCGCGTCCGGCTGCAACCATGTCCGTTGCAGGCATGCCCTCCTCCTCCTCTTCCCCCAGCACCGCAGCGGTTGGAGCCCTGCAAACGGCCACACTCGACATACATCAACAACAACGACGAGCCCACCATGACTTCGGCCCTCGCAGCTGTCCCAAGCGGACCAAAGACCGCTGCTGCTCCTCCTCATAGCAGCAGCAGCAACAACAACAACAATATCGGCACGGCCGGCTCTACACCTTCGGCTGCCGCCATTGACGCAGAAACAAAACGTTTGCAGGTGATGCTGGAGCGCGAAGAAAACGAGCGTGTCAAGCGCGTCAAGGAGGAACAGAGGCGCATCAAGAAAATGCTAGAGGCAGAGGAAAAGGAGCGCCGGCTGCGCGATGGCCGAGGTGAGCCAAGGAGACGGAGCGTCTGCGAAAAATGTACGGCGTCGAGGGCCAAGAATTGCCATCGGCCGTGCCTCCGCCAGCCGGACCGCCGCCTTCATTGTCCTCGCGCCCAGTCCGCGCCTCCTCCGCCGCCACCGCCAGCGACGTCCTCGTACGGCTACAACCACCAGAACAGCAACAGCAACAACTACTTACTATGGGCAGCAGCAGCCGCAGTACCTGGGCCATCTCCAGCTGCCTCCGCGGCCGGTAAGTGCAGGCCCGTCCAGCCAGGCGGGCCGGACTTCGTGGTGGCATGGCCCTTCTAACAACGGCGGCAATAACGCCCCTCCAAAAAAGTCCAATGGATTCCTGAGCAGCCCGGCCGCCAACATCAGCGGGCTTCTTCTCGTCGTCTTTCGTCCGGCAACCGGGATCGGGCATCGTCGTCCGCTGCCGCGCGACGAACGCAGCCGCATTCAAAAGAAGAGGAGTGTGCACTTTTAGTGTGTAGTGGCTTTGGAGCCAGTTTCTCCTGTTGTCTGTTGAGGACTGGGCATCTGGTGATGACGATTTATACCCATTGCTTCTATTTCTGTGGAAAAAAAGGATGGCCTTTATAGCGTCCTAATGCATTTGATTGTTTTACAAAGTAAAATACATGCTCTGCAAGAATACACGACGGTTACTGTACTCTGTAACAGAGCCCGCCCTTACCAAGTGAACCCGAAAGAAGTGCCATCAAATGGCGAGCAACATGAAATGGCACACGTGACAAAATGCGGAGCAAAATGCACAGATATATAGATGCAAGAAATATACCTGGCAGTGAACACCTTCCAAAGATGGATCGAGACACATCAAGATAGCCGATTGAATAACAACACCATCAACAGCAGCAGCAAAGCACAGAGCTCGGGAGCTCCCTTCCGGGACCGTCATGATGCAATCATGAGTGCCGCGGCCTTCTTATTTTTGACACTTCCCATTCAACAATACAAGTAAGTTCATACAAAAAAAAACGCTTGATGCTTTGGCCGTTGGTAAAATGTGCCGCCGTAAAACAAAACGCCACATGGCGAATATATACCCTCTTCCTCTCAAATTCTGAACAGTTTCCAATTTTACCACCAAACCCCCTCGCCAGGCCTCGTTGTCTCAATAACAGCCAAAGAGCTTTATACTTTATACCATGAGCAAATATAGTGCACATGTACCAAAAATGTAAACGCAGTTGGGGGGTGGGGGGGGGGGAGGGTATCTTTGTTGCTGGATGGCAGCCAGGCTCTCCTGGATGAGTAGCTGATACGTTTGGAGGGACACTTTCTGCGACAGCACGTAACAGAAGGTGTGAAGCTTCTGGACGTATTCCGTGGTTACCTCGGCGGAGTTGTCTCGTCCTCTCTCTATCTCTCTCTCCTCTTGACGTTCGTCGTTGCTCCTTTGCCGCCCCCGCTCAGAATAATGCCACCCGGCGGGTCATTAGCCCATTGACGTGCCCCGTGCCGCTGCGTTCAGACCAGCACTTCCTGGAATATCTGTTGGTAGGTCGACTTGTGCGTTCGCCGTCTTCCGCAAGCATAAACATAGGCTTCTTGCCTTCCTTGTCCAGTTGCTTGAAGAGTATCAGTGGCTTCTCATTTAGGGCGAGACAACGCTCCTGGTCACCGTACACAATGTAAAGAGCGTACTGGTCTGGTGGTCGCGTTGATTTGGTAACCGTTCGAAGAGCAGCCGGTAGAACCTTGTAACACGGGTCGTCCATGCTCACGCGGAAGGATTTGAAGATCTCTACCGAGGCATTTAGAGCCGGGTGTGTCGGGGCAGGTGTCTGCATCCGCCGTGGTGCACCGACATGCTTGTCGCGAGACGAAGCGCTGTATACATGATCGCTTTCGGCGAATGTAGAACGACTAGAAGGTGTTGGTTGATCTGAGCGGTACGAGCGGGAGGCGAGGGTGGTGCCGTTCATGGTGGTGCCGTTCATGGAAATGGGTTGGAGAGGTTGGAGACGGGATGTTCGGAGAAAGATATGATGGTGATGTGGCTGCTTGGCTTGTTGCCGTTCGCTGCGGCAAGGTGTTGCGAGGAAAGGACTGCACGCTCGGCGGCGTTCGCTGGGTCGAGGGATTGCTCCGTAAGCATCCGGTCGTGGGATGTTTGGAGGTGTGTCGGAGAGGACGTCTTTGGTGTGGTCCCTGTTGGGACCATTTTTTCGCGTGGAGTATTGGCGTTTGATGTTGATGGACTGGCTGGCAGGCTGTGGTGTGGCGACAGGGGGTGATATGATCGCCTCGAAGGGTAGGATTGGTCGTTGTTGTTGTTGTTGGTGGTGCTGCTGCTGCCATTGTTGTTGTTGCTGTTGCTGTTGGTGCTGCTGCTGTTGTTGTTATTGTTGTTGTTGCTGCTGCTGTTACTGTTGATGTTATTGTTGCTGCTGCTGCTGCCGTTGCTGTTGACGTGTGGCAAAGGCTGCTGGGCGTCTTTGACGAGACGCAGTGCGGGCAAGACATCTTCACGGAGACGGCGGAAGTCTTCTGTCAGCCGACGGTAGTCCTGCTCAAACAGGCTCATGCGCTCGTCTCGCAGGCGCAGCTGCTCGACCAGATGCTTAATGTCCTTTAGTGTAGCAACAGTCGCCTGGGCTTCAGTTTCGGCAGCTATTACAAGACGGGAGGGTTAGAAATGGAGAAATGACGCAGCAACGCAGAGCGAGGTATACATAAAGAATTAGTCCCGAAATGGTGCACGTACTCAGGGGAACGTAGTGGTCGCTCTCGATGGGCACCTCCTGGGCCTTCTTGACCTCGTAGACGCTTTTCAGGATCGTCAGGCGGTGGCCAACACTTGTGATTCCCATCTGCTTCAAGTCATCGTGCAACAAGGCAACGAGGGCCTCGCCAACTATCTCGTTTTCTAAGCCGGCAAAGTCAGCTCACAGGGCCTCACACATACACGATTTTGTTACCCAATGCCCTGGACGTCCCAGACGTACCGATAAACCCGTCTGCATACTGCTGGAGCCCGATGGTGGCGATGAAGTCGGCGCACTCCTCGGCACTCCAGTCGGTGATGATCGTCTCTGGCAGGCGGTCTGCGCTGCTGTGGTAGCCGTAAGTGGTCGGTGTGTGCTCGGCAGAGGGGATGTCGGTTTCGGTGGGTGAAAGCTCAGACTCGGTCACGTCGGTCGGAGAGCTGTCGTGGAGATCGCGCTCGTACTCGTCGTCGGCATCCGACTCGGCATACGCCGTGCCCTGTTGGAAAACTCATGGCGACGACCTAGAAGCTGCCTGCCGCCGACGAGAGCGAAACGGGGAAAGGAGACAAAGAAAGGGATGCAAAAGTGCGAAGTTGGCTCGAAGCCGATGCGTCGAGGAAGGTTGCGAAAGCCAAATATGAGCAAGAGAGGGGGACGTCAATTCTCTTGCAGGATAAGGAGAGAACGGTTAACGGCCAAGCGGCGTTGGGATGACGGGCGACAGCGACGTGTGTTGCTTTGTCGTTTGCGGCGAAAAAAAGACCGGTGTGCGTTGGCGTGGCGTGGTCGCTTGACGCCTCCCTTTCCGGTCTTCTCAACCTTTTCGCCGGTAGAGCGCTGGCGAGAATGAAGACGGAAGCGCAAAAGGAGACAGAGACAGAGAGAAAGACAGAGAGAGATGGATTCGATCCCCTCGTTTCGTTAGGCTGGGCCGTGGGTGTTTCGGGTGGTGTAGGCTGGCGCTACTGCTGGGAGCTCATTACAGCAACGGTGGCTGCTCAGGTCGCAAGGGAGGAAAAGGGGGACAGTGGCGAGGGGAGGCGAAGATGGGAACTTGTCGGGAGCGGTTGAGGCGCAAAGGGGTGAGAGGAGTGACGGAGATGGTGGAAGGATGAAGAGAAAAGCAGATAGGTGGCGGAAGAGGATGTGAGAGGAAGCGCCGACCAAGTCCAACAAAAAGGTGAGGGAAAAGAAGGAGAATCTCTTTCTTTGGTTAGACGGATGGCTGAGAACAAAATGTACTCGTACAGTGGAAGGTGGGCTCTCGCACACTCACTGGGTCCGGGCCAGGCCAAGCAGGCATTAAGACAAGGTTTATTTTGTGCCGTGCGCTTGGGCTAGGGTCGTGGTGTCGATGGTGGAGGCTGAGGAGGTTCAGGAAGAGGGAGAAGAGAGCGAAGAAATTTCAAGAGGACGAGAAGATCAAGCAAAGCCAATATAGCTTTAGGGAGAAGGCATTGCTGTGCTCTTTCCAACAAAGAATGATTTCAAGAGGGAAGGAGGGAACGAGGCCGCCGGGGACGACAATGGGGGCAATAACTGGAAGCGTCAAAAAGGAGGGCAGGAGCGATCCAGATCTGGGCAGAGCAGTCTGTAACAGGCGCTGTGAGATACAGACAGGCACCTGCAGGCTGTGAGTGCACTCATTAATACGGCGCACGCTATGTGGGTAGAGAGTGGCAGGTGCGGCCCACTCGCGCAGGAGCATCGCGCAGGAGCATTCGCCCAACGCAGAAGCGGGACTGGGCCAGTGTCCAGAGGAAAGCACAAAGGGGTGGTAAGTCTTATATTTAGAGCCTAGCGCACACAGCATATTATTGGTACGGCCCTGTGGCAGAGAGTGGGGACGAGGAGGGACGAGGAAGGTGCAGTACGAGTACGGAGTAGAGGTGCAAGAGGAAAGGGAAAGTGCGAGCAACGGTTACAACTAAGGGGGGCAAACCTGGGCACAATTGGGGCAGGAGCAAATGAGCCGTATTCGTAAGAAGGGGCACGTCTGTTGTACAAGAAGAAGGGGCAAAATCGCTGCAGAGGTTCGCTCTCCGAATGGCCCTTCGTTGATGTAAGATATCTCATCTTACGCTTGGTTATGTCGAGACTTATACTCCGGGACTGAGGTGTTGCCCACCCTATTCGCTGCGCATCCAAATGAAAACTGCGATCAGTGGCGTTCTCTGGCGTTCTGCCAATGTCTTGTGCCTCCTGCCGTTTTAGAAAGGCGACGCATTCAGTCAGGACTATTACTGAAGAGGGAGGAGCGAAACGCACGCAGACAGACAGACAAGCTTACAATATACGCCACCGCTCGGCGGCTGTAGCCACTCACAAACGCCGGAGGGAAGGAGCAACACACCACACAGGAGACAAACTGCACAATCAGGAGGAGGATATTAGAGGCTGCATCCCAAAGCGTGCTAGACTCCCAGCATGCAGCCCTCTGGAGGCAGCAAGGCCCACCCAGCCTGCCAACAATGCAGAACACTGCAGCCCAACCAGCGCCTGTGTCTGCGTGGGGAGCATGTCATCTGAGTTTTTTTTCTGTTCTATTTCTGCTGATTTTTTCTGATCTGGGCCGGCTCGGAGCACGAAGCAAAGGGAAAGGGGAGCGGCCTACCCTTTCCAGCGGCTGGAGGGACGATGCAGGCTGCTGCAGCCTTGCCTGGGCACTCTGCATGCAGGGCATCGCACGAGCAATGCGGACAACAGGCGGAGAAGTGAGACTGGCTACGAGATCCCATTCCGCAAAGGCGCGTGAAGATACGGTGAACGCTAGACCGACGGTCCGCTCCGCCTGGGTTAGCAGACGTTAGTCAGGGGCAGGAATTGGGACAGGAGTTGGGACAGGAATTGGGCAGGAACTGAGCATGGGGTATTGCAGAGTACAAAGTATCGTCACCTCATTTGGCGGTGCTTTGCTGATCTTTGATTGTGCGTCTGCAGATGGAAGCTCGTCGCCAGTCTGTGGTGGGAGAATGGGATGCAGCAGCAGTCCGGCTGAGCACTGCAGTCCAGCAGGCGATGACGTTCTGGTATCTCATCCAAACACTTGTGGACGAAGCCGTGCCCGCCCGCAACCCATCCCACTGTTTCTTGTTGGTGGGTGAGGATGAGATACGAGACGCAGGATGAAGTGGAGAGAAGATGCAGGAGAAGTATCTTACATGTAGAAAGCCGAAGGGACCCTTGCAGAAGCCCCTCTGTGAGATGAAAATAGGTCAGATAAACTCCCCCGAGATAAAAGAAAGAAGAAAACCCCATGTAAGAGGCTAAAGGAAAAACAGGGGTAAGGGGCGTGGAAACTCCCGAGCGAGGGCACAGGACGACGACGGGTGCTTGTCTGCGGTTTGAAACGGCTGCTCCGCTGCCGAGATAGTTTCAGCTTTTGCCCGCTCACGACGACACGCCAATGTATTTTTGTATCTGCAATGCTACTGGGATTTGTGTGTCCATATTCGTATACATGTAGATCTTATGATTTTGCCTTGCTTTTTTTTATCTGTTGATGGTTTATGATTGGAATCAAATTCTTTTCTTTTCATGATGCCGTGATCCCCATCTCGTATCTTTTATGGAGTGCTCATGACGAGGCCTGTTTCTCGTCTTCCCCCATCTGTTGACACTGCCCCATTTGTTCGTGTTTCTTCTTTTTATATCGTAAATCAATGATAAACCACATCCCTCCACAGCTCAAGATGTAACGGCCATTTGCAACATTACGACCCGGATCTTTTACCTCGTAGGCCGCTGTGAAGGCCGCTTTTCTGCTCTCAGATATCACTCCTCCTCTTGCACGTCCTTCTCATACAGCGGATAGTATGTGCCTCTTTTTTTTTTTTTTTTTTTTTGTAGATCATGCGGTGGATACCCTGTCTACTTCCAGCAGACAGTCGTCCATCGGCCCGTCATCGTCCTATTTTTCTAGAACGTTTGTCAAGACCGACGCCGAAGCCGTGCCAAGCCTCTTGGCAATGTTTGACAGCGAGCATCTTGTTTCTGCTTAATGGGCATGACGAGCAATAACAGGAGTCACTGTGCGGCAGTCACGATGTCCTGTGCTAGAATGCCATACAGTGCAAGCCTCTTATCAGGTCCGGCAGCATAGTCACAGTAGCATACTGGCATAGTAGCATATTAGCATATTAGTATATTATCACATAAAGTATAGACTTGAATAGACTTGAGAGACCGCCACAAAGAAGACCTCACCGCCCAAACCGAGAAGGGGTTTTCGTAGACTTGGCCTGCGCTCCCTCCAGCATCTTGGAAAAGTCGCGGAACAAGGACGTCACCGTGCCGTTAGCCTCCCAGTCGTCCACAATCTTGTTCGCAAAGGCCCGCCGCTTGTGTGTCTTCATCTTCTTCTTGCGCCCCTCCAGCTGGTCCAGCAGCTTGTCTGCCTTGAGCTTCTCCTCGACCCAGTCCTTGAGCGCCCGTCGCCAGTGCAGCAGATCGTGGGCTGTCTCGGCGTTGCTGTGGCATGTGCACCGACGTACCACTGCCGTGATGTCGGTGGCAGGGCGTTGCCGTTCATGTCCACCGACTCGTGGTCGTTGTCCTCGCTGTTCTCTTCGCCGTCCTCCTCATCGCTGTCTGCCTCCTCAATGTCGTCCAGTGTCTTGCTGTCGTAGGCCTTGCCGCTGAACATGACACGGTACGACGCCGGGTGGTTCGTCCGGCCACACGCGTGGCACACGTTCTCGTCCATGCCCGGAATGACAATGGCGTACTTGCTGCCGCCGCCAGACGGCCGGATGTTGAAGCTGTCCATGTACGGCCGTGCACGCAGCGTGCTGTAGAACTCGGGCGTCCACACCGACGAGATGAACCGGAACTGAGCCAGGCCACCCACCTCGCGGTCGAGCCGGTCCCATGCCACGCGGTACAGCTCGTCATCAGACTCGGCGAACGCACTGCCCGGGTTGACGCGCCGGTGCACGAGCCACTCGACAGCGTCCTTGAAGTGGCTCTTGAGCGGCTTGTGCGCTTGGAACGTAAACTGCAGTGGATCTCCCGCCGCAGCATGGCCTGCTCGTCCTCGGCGGTGAGGCTGTCGGGTGCACCGATGAGGCCAGCAGGGCTGTCGTCGATGAAGTCGGCCATGTCCTCGGCCTCTTCGTCCTCCGCGCCGCCAAGACCGTCTTCAGCCCCGCTCAAGCCGCCGTAGCCGTCGTCCGATTCCTCGTCGAACTTGCTGCGGAGCTGCTGCATAGCATCGGGGGACTGAGTCTGCCCCTTCTCCTTCTCCGCCTTTCGTCTCTTTTCCTTCTTCTCCTTCTTCTTGTCCTTCTTCCACTGTCGCTTCTTGTCCTTTTCCATCTGTCTTGCAGAGACCAGCTCTGCTTCTTCCTCTTCCTCCTCTTCATCGTCCTCAAAGTCAGACAATGCCACATGGTCTGGGTCTTTGTCGTAAAGGGCAACCCGGGGCTGTTCGTCTTCCGACAGGGCCTCGTCCAGGTCGCTCTCCGTGACTTTCTCGCCAAGTCGCCGTCGTCGTAGAAGCTCCAGGTGGCGCTGTTTCACAGAGCGAACACTGCTCTTTCTTGCAGACCGAGGCACGCCGCTTGCTGCTGCTTCCGCCTCCCGCTGCCGCTGTGCTGGTGTGGACCGAACGAGGCGCGACGGTGTCTGTTTTGGCGGAGGGGTGAGGATCTCAAGACCTTCATCGCTGCTGCAGTCTTCGCTGTCCACGACGGGCTTGCGTTCCCGCCGCCGCCGTTTCACCGGTCGTACATCGTCGTCGTCGTCGTCTTCTCCTCCTCCTTTGTCCTCTCCTTCACCGTCCGAGTCACTCACAAGAGCACGCTCTGTCTTATTGCGTGTCTTGGCTTGAGGACGCTTTCCTAGAAGTGTCGTCCGTATCATCCGCGTCACCTGTGTCATCTGTGTCGTCTGAGTCGTCTGAGTCGTCTGAGTCGGTATCCTGCTCGTCCTCGTCGCTGCTTTCGACGACAACGCCGCGAGCCTGTGCTATTGCTGGCGACGACCCTGCCCCAGAAAACGTTCTTTTTCGTTTTGATTTTCCATTGGGGAGGTCATAATCAACACCGTGCCCGTTCTTTGCCTCGGCGACGCGGACACGAACATTGCTTCTCGCGAGGTGTGACGGGACAGACTCCCTTATCTGTGCGGCTCGAGCTGGAGATTGGGGAAAACAGTCAGGAAATAGCACAGGGCTGTATAGGTACAAGAGCCTCACTTACTCAACACATTTTCAATCGTCAGCTGCTTTCCCTTTTCCGGGAGCGAGCCATCTCTTGACGTTGTCTGATTTGAGAGAAGGAGCCCTCTTTCTTCTTGAGTGACCAAACAATGGCAGCTGGATTGCGATATGGGTATTGACACGGAAAAGTAAGGCCCTTTAATGCCGTTAAAATCGACAGGCAAAATGAAGGCGTCACTGTCGCCTCAAGTCGTAGATAGTGAAGCTTTTCGAGGCGCGAGGAACGCGTAGTAAAGGTGAGACGCAGTCTGCTTCTCACGCTTCGCCGAGCCGTTAATGGTAAGAGGATGCCCAAAAAACTCGGTTCAAAACAAGCAAAGAGACCAGAAAACATACCCAGTGAAAAGATGAATGCTCGCGCTGACCGTGAATTGTGGCTGCTCTTTTTCACAGTGACAAGTCCCAGCGTCGCGTTCGATATTGAAATTTCGCCGCGAGATCACGTGCACACAGGCGGCAAAGAGTGGGGCTCTGAAATTCGATCTCACCTCCGATACCTCGTACACCTCTTCGAGAATAATCTCGTTCACTTGCATCACCAGCCTGTTTGCTATTGACAGTGTAGTCTATATATAAATGATTTGATTTCTGATTTAACGTTTATAGAGCGTGGACCCCTTGTCCAGCCATGCGCCAGGACACCCATCTATTAACAGCGGCTCCCCTCCCCCCAAAAATATACACCATATTAAGATACACAGAAACACCCAGCCCAGCCGGCCATCCTTGTCCCCAGTACAAGAAAGAACACCTCAAAAGGGCGAAAAGGTAAATGCAAGACAAAGGGGGACGGATAAAATTATTAATTAATAGGTAGCCTTAGAAAAAGGACGAAAGAAAGATGAAAAGAGAAAAAAAATAAGGGAAGCGGGTAGCATCAGCGGGGACGATGAACAACACGTATAGAAAAACAATACAACCCCCCGAAAACGCCAGAAAGGATAGCAGTCCCCTGTTGATGGCGCCTCCCCCCAAGATCTATCGATTTTTCTTCACCATGATCGTGGTGAGATACCGAAGCAAGTTCTCCCTCTGGATTTGTCGCCTCTGTATGTCATCCCGCGCACGGCGGCAATGCAAAGAAAGGTTCTACCGTAATCTCTTCTTGGCATCCTCCTCGCCGCAGCAAGGACATCCTCGATATTCCACCGCGGCGGGCGGATAATGGCCTTGTCACCGAGCTCCTTGATCGCCTCGCGCTCCATCTCGGGGGTGACACCGACAGGGAGCGGGTCCAGACCGCCGGCAATGCCCGTCGAGAACTTGAGCTGCAAAATGTCGCCGATCTCGTCGCAAGCAATCAGCAGACGGTCCATGTCCTCCTTCGTGTGCGATGATGAAATACAGAAGCGCGCACGAGAGCTGATAAGCGGCGTAGCAGGGTAACCGACAATAACGACGGAGATCTTCCGCTTCAGCATCTCGCGACTGAAGGAAGACATCTTGCCGGGACTGTAGAGGACAACGGGGATAATCGGAGAGTCGTCGTGGCCGTAGACAATGAAGCCAAGACGCTTGAGTCCCAGGCGCAGGTACCGGGAGTTGAAGGCAATACGCTGCAGGCGCTCCTCGCCCTGGCCGGGAACAAGCTCGCCCGCAATGATCTTCAGCGACGACAGAATTTGCATGAGGACACCAGGCGAAGGAGCCTCGCCGAAGTGAGTTGCCGCGTTGGTCGCCTTGAGCTTCTCAATAATGTGCTTTTCTCCTGAGATGTAACCACCGTTGGCGCCAAACGACTTGGTGAACGTGCCCATGAGAATGTCCACCTCGGAGGGATCCACCTTGAAGAAGTCGCAGACACCACGGCCTCTGCGGCCGACGGCGCCGATACTGTGAGCCTCATCGACAAAGAGGAAGAACTTGTACTTGCGCTTCAGGGCCAGGACGTTGGGCAGGTCAACCATGGTGCCCTCCATCGAGTACAGGCCCTCAACAGCAACGAGAATCTTCTTCCAGGGACGGTGCGTACGGGGCTGGCCTTGGGAGATGGCATCGCGGAGGTGGCGTTCCAGGTCTTCCATGTCGTTGTGTTTGAAGGAGCGAATAACAGCGCCGGACACACGAGCGCCAATACGGATCGAGGCGTGGTTCAGTTCGTCAGACAGAATGAGACAGCCCTTGGATACAAGGGCGGGAAGGAGCTCGCGTTTGTCACGAAGCCCATAGAGAAAACCATGGCAGCGGGCTTGCCAACAAAGGAGGCGATTTCGCGCTCCACCTCCAGAGCCAGGTCGTTGGTGCCGGACTCCGAGCGGGAGCTGCCAGCAGTCACACCGTACTTGCGAACGGCCTCCTCGGCAGCGTCGGCGCAGGGACCCTCGGATTGGGCGAAGCCCAGGTAGTTGTAGGAGCTGACATTGAGTGTCTCCGTGTACGTGCCCGTGAACTTGTAGGTGTTGTTGTAGTCGTCTGACGTACGATCAATAAGCGTAATGTAGCGACCCGGAACACCAGTAGTGGGACGGGCAAAACAATCATCAAGACGCTTCTTGAGACGACGGACATAAAAGTTGTCAAAGTCGTCGTTCAACGGGGCGTAGCCCTCTTTGACGCGAACAGTGGCATTGACGTTGGTCTTCTTGAAGTGGCGGCCGAAGAAATCGCGCGTGTGGCCAAGGCCAATGAGGAGCAGATAACTAATGTATGTGGCCAGGAAGTAGTAGTATGGTGGCTCGTCAACGACCGGCGGATCCAACGGACCGCCGGGGTGTTGGCTGACGTAGAGGTGGTTGCGGCTCAGGAGAGGGCCAAACTGCGCGTCTTTGCGACGCTGCAGCCTGGCCTCTGAGTCGACGGTGGCTCGAACAGCGTGGTGGCTTCGTCGGAAACGGCCTCGCCGGCCGTTGCCGTCGAGAGCGAGATTTTGGGAGAGAGAGGGTGGAAGCCGTGATGCCACCGGCGGCCGGAGACTGCTGCATCGCGAGAAGCGACTGCTGGGCGGTCTGGTTGGACTGGTCCCGGGACTTGCTGGAGGAGAAAAACTGGGAGATGCGGCCGCCAGTTTTGGATTGTGATGATCTTCGCTCAGTCGCCCGTTCCAATGGCGACATGCTGGAGTAACTCGAGAAAGGGTTTGCAAGCTTGCGCGGCATCGCTGGGCTGGAGGTAGCAGCTAGAGCAGCAGCTGGTCAGCTATCCGTGTTTTTTTTGCTCGTTTCCTCGAGGTTTCCTTAAGCTCGAGTTTTGTTTCCTGGCTCTTGGCCTCAAGAGCTAGGTGTAGAGATAAAAGAGAAGGCTGGGCAGGGGACAAGACGACCCGGGCTGCCCGGAGCAGAAGGAAAATAGGGGGGGATAAATAAAATCAAGCCAGGTATGAGGCGAAGAAAGGGACAGAGAAAGACAAATCTCTGGCGAAGGGAAAGGGAAAAGAAAAACGAGGTACAGAAGCGAGCTTCGGGATCTGGACGGTCGGGAAGAGAAAGAGGGAATAGACAACGCGGCTCGAGAGGAAAGAGAAAGACAACGCCGTTGCCTTGAGGGAGCGGACTGTGGTCAACGCGCGTGTGGATGGGGATCGAGGGCCAGTGGACAAGGATTGGCAGAATGCGGAATCGTAAGAAAAAGGGGGTGGGTGGTTTGTGTCTTATTTTCTGCTAGTACGGAGTATCGTACACTGCAGAGGGTAAGGGGGAAAAGTCACAGCTTGACAGGCACGAACCGCAGCCCAGATTCCGTCCCTGGGCCCAATCAGGCAATTAACCACTGGGGGCAGGGCAGGAAGTAAGCAACACACCCCCTGTGTGATAAGGAAGGAACGACGACAGGCTCAGCAGCCCCGTTCGATGCCGCGATGTCCAGTCAACGCCCGGGGCAGCCCAATTGCTGCAGTTGATGGTGCCTTCCTTGGTTTCCTACGTCGTGCCTTCCCTGCCGTGTGGTAGATGGGTTTTGCGACGTATTTTGTGGCTTTGTGATGTGTTGGGAAGGTGCGAACGAGGCGTTGGTTCTGTTGGCGGAACAAGTAACGGTGAAGAGAAATGTAGACTTACGCAACGGTCTGTGGCTGGCGAAATAAAATCCGCTTGCCTGACAGCTCAAGAGCAAGCAAAAGAAAGGACAGTGTCGAAGAATTGCTCCCGACAAGCATAGCCTGATTGCTCGTGGCAGTCGATGGCAGGTTTTCGTTGTCCCCTTTTCAAGACGGCTGACTTTTAGCCAGAGAGGCGTCCGTGAGCAGGAATTGGTCGGTCGGCGCGTCGCTGTATCCTACTCTCGGTGTCTCTCCACAGAGCTCAATTCGACAATTGGCGACGGGGAAAGGAAGGAGTGAACGACGGGCTGCAAGAGACAAACGAGGAAGGGACGATTGTCAAAGAGAGAGAAGGGAGAGAAGAAAGGGAAGGCGATACCCAGGCAACGCGGAGGGAAGGGGAGTCGAGATTTGCAAGGGAGAGAGGCCCAGAAAAGGAGAGCGCGCGAACGACGCGAACACTGAGTGAGAGCACACAAACATATGACAAAACTGCGGATGCCGTTTAATTAGCGGAGGGCAGCAACAGGAGTCAGGTACCTCTCCAGGGGCGCAGAGCTCAGCCTGGCTGAAGTCACTTTTTGGTGGTGCCACTTTGAATGGCCTAGGTGGGTTTTGGGCCTTGGACGATCCGACAGTTTTTTCGCTGACTTTCCCCTTTTTTCCCCTTATTAATATTTTGTACGGAGTAATACATTGCCTTTCTCTTCTTTCAGTTTTCACTTGCCACCACGCGCTAGCCTCAGCATGGTTGTGCTTGTCGCGCACCCGGACATTCCGGAAATTGGGTCAGGTAAAAAAAAAATGAGATGATGAGGTGCATAGTTGGATTCCGCCTTTGCCCGCGCCATGATTAGTCATTGTGTTACAGCTTTTACAGTGCTCGCAGGACAGCGTTGTAATACAGCGCCGTCATATGTTATTTCAGGGCGCAGAAGATAATTTCGTGTTGAGATACAGCGCCAGATTACTGCACGCGGTGCCTGTACATGTAAGATAGATCAGCTCCCGAAGCTTCTCCAAGCCCACCAAAAAGCCAAAAAGGAGCAAAAAGTAACCTCGGCATTTGGCCCTAGATGCATCAAACTCGGACGATGGTATTACAGCTTGCGCCAGCCCTGCACACCGCTTGTGCCTGGCGAACGGAAGACACGGAGCGCCCCGGCAGAATCGCAACGGCGTCCAAGCACAAATGCATCAGACCACTGTCGAGTTGCAGCGTAAAGCTGGTCCCCAAGGGGGTGCCGGCATTTGGCTTGCTGCGATGCGACAGAAGACCGTCAGCCAGAACAACGTCATCCTAAGAGACGGGACCATGTAGAAATGCTGGTCTGCTCTTATGTGTGTCTGATATCGGCTACGGCCAATTGGAGAGGTGAAGCTGTCAGCAGCTGATCGCAAGGCTGAGCAAGTTAACAAGGGTCGGATATGTTGCTTCGCGTTCCCGCCGTGGTCCAACGGGCCCTTCTAAGATACAAAGAGCCCTGTAGATCACGACATACTGTGTCTTGTAGAAGACGCAGTGTTCTCTGTGCCATGGTCATAGAAGACGACATTTACGTAGGCGCGGCGAAGACTGCTTTAATGTCCCACATGCCACAGACAGAGGAATGCAGGGGACCCGCGAAGGTCGTTCATATGTGTTTCTTGCGCACCCTCCCTCGTACATGTAAGATATCTCAGATATGTATTACATGCCTCCGTTGTGAGACAGAAATGTCGAGGGTTGGAGCCGAGACCTTGGGTTATCCAGTCAAGATGGGCCTGTCACGAGCCAGGTCATATGCCTATCGGTTAGCTATCTCTCGGGCGCCACACCCGGGCTGTTCGCCGAAGTGGCACACATGCGGACCGTGTGCTGGGGAAAGACACGAAATGGCGGCTTAGGGCTGTATTTCTCGGCTTATACCCCAGCTGTAAGCCGAAGTGCCTTCCCATCCCGGCCAGCCAACGCTTCTTGGTTCCCGTTGAGGTCGAGCATTGCTCTTGCCAATTCTGTTTTTAGGTTTCCCCAACAAACTGCAGGAGCGGATAGCAGTCAGAGGGGCCGAGAACTTTTCCTGAAAAAAAAAATACAAAGCTGAAAAAAGGCGCGAGCTGCAAAGTTGCACACCACCATCCACACCCATACGGAGGAGCCCTTCACACGAGCATCGTCGACACCAGCAACACCAGCACATCATGGCTGCCACCGCTACCACGGCTCCTACGGCCCCAATCGAGCTTTGGCGGCACCAAAATCCACAGAAAACGCCCATGTATCGCTTCATGGAGACAATCAATGCCAAGCATGGGCTCAAGCTCGCGAGCTACCCCGACCTGCACCGCTGGTCGGTGGACAGCCTCGCCGAGTTCTGGGCCGCCGTCTGGGACTTTGTGGGCGTCACAGCCTCGAAGCCCTATAACACAGTCCTCCCCACCACGACCATGTTTCCCCGGCCCGACTTCTTCCAGGGATCTCGCCTGAACTTTGCAGAGAACATGCTCTTCCCCGCGGGGTTGATGTGGACCCATCTGCTACGGCCCTGATCACGATGACCGAAGCCTGGGACACGCTCGGCACACAGGACATGACATGGGCCACGCTCCGGGACAGAGTGCGGCGGTGTGCGGCACAGCTGCGGCTCCAGCCATTGGCCTGCAGACCGGCGACGTTGTGGCCGGTTTTATCGGCAACCACGCCGACGCTATTGTCGCCATGCTTGCGGCGGCCTCTATTGGTGCCGTGTGGACGTCCATCAGCCCTGACAACGGCGTCAGCGCTGTCCTGGACCGCCTCGTGCGTGTCAAGCCCAAGGTTCTCTTCTCGGACCACGCTTCGCTGTACAACGGCAAGCTGTGGCCGAGCACGGACAAGACGCTCCAGATTGTCAACGGCCTGAGCGCCGATCACCTGCGGGCAGTCATCATTGTCGATTCTGTCAAGTACCCCGGCCCTGCACCGACGGAGGCCGATCTCGGCCTCGAGGCGCTGCGGAAGAAGGTGGCCGTGGCGGAAGCATACGGCTCGTTCCTCGCAAGTGCTCCCGACGATCCGCTCCGTTTCGAGCCTCTGCCTCCATCACACCCGCTCTACATTCTGTACTCTAGCGGCACAACGGGCCTGCCAAAGGCCATTATCCATACGGCACTGGGCACACTTATTCAGCACAAGAAGGAGCTCGCCCTGCACTGCTCTATGGGCCGTCGTCGCGGATGCTCTACTACACGACCACGTCCTGGATGATGTGGCATTGGAGTGTGGCCGCACTCTCCGTCGGTGCGTCGTTGGTTCTCTACATGGGCTCCCTTTTCGGCCACACGGCGAGCTGTCGTTGCCAAGGCCCTGTCCCACCTGCGAGTAACGGACTTTGGCACATCGGCCGCGTACCTCATCGCCCTCGAATCGAAGCAGATCAAGCTCGATGCCGACCCGTCCATTGACCTCTCCGCCTCAAAGCCGTCTACTCGACCGCATCACCGCTGCCCCCGTCGACGTTTCAATATGTGTACAACACGTTCCCAAAGACTGTCCACCTTGCGTCCATCACTGGTGGCACCGACATCATCTCGCTGTTTGGCGCCCCCTGCCCCCTTCTACCAGTCATTACGGGTGCAGTGCAGTGTGCCGGCCTTGGCATGGCGATTGCCGTGGCCGACTCCGCATCGGCCTCGGACGACCCAAAGCTGGTCCCGGCCGGCGAAGAGGGCGACCTGGTCTGCATCAAGCCCTTCCCTTGCGAGCCCCTTACCTTTTACGATGGCGATGAAAAGTACCGTGCAGGCGGTTCAACGGCTGGTGGCACCACGGCGACTTTGTCCGCCTCGAGGGCGCTGACCACCAGTCTTTGGTATGCTTGGCCGGTCCGACGGTGTTCTGAAGCCGTCGGGCGTGCGTTTTGGAAGTGCCGAGATCTACAATATCATCACCCGCTTCTTTGCTAGCGAGGTTGAGGATTCTCTGTGTGTTGGCCAGCGGCGGGCTACGGACACGGACGAGACGGTGTGCCTGTTCATTATCCCGACGTCTAGCGGTGCCCCATTTGACGACCTGCGGACCCGGATCAAGACGACAATACGCAAGGAGCTCAGCCCTCGGCACGTTCCCGGTATCGTGGAAGAGTGCAGCGGCATTCCGCGGACAAGCAACGGCAAAAAGTAAGTCGTGTGATGGACTTCAATATCCCGCATTTGTTTATGCAAACGAACATTGCATGCTAACAAGGTCTTCAGAATCGAGGTTGCGGTGAAGCAGATTCTTTCCGGTATGCAGGTGAAGACGAATGCCAGCGTAGCCAACCCGGAAACCCTCGACTGGTTCCGGGCATGGTCCAGCTCGCAGAATTGATAGACAGTTTGCTTTGTTTTCGTTTTTTTCCTTCTTGCATAGAACATGGAAAGCAAAGGGACTAGTAGAAGACTTCTATGGCAGCAACAGCTTCAGACTAGATACGGTAGACAAAATTAGATTCGTCAAAGTTCCAAAGCTTCGCATGCACTGCAGGCCTTATACATATGTTTTTTATTAACGCTTGCCCGTACTTTTTTCCCCTTCTTTTCTTCTTTTCAGTTTGATGCGTCTTTTCGTTCAACCAGCGGGCCGATCCATCCGCCAGCCGTTACCATTGTACTTGTTACTGTTCTTGTGCATCCCTCTGTCCCCGCATCTCTCCATGGAAAGAATATCCAAATAACGGACCGAGTAGCCTCCCACACTAACAAAGTCTGTGGGAGGAAAAGATACAGCCGCAAATCTATCATGTGCTTCTTCCTGTTGTGTCTTCTGAAGAGGAGTACATGTACGGAGTACGGAGTATTACTTTGTATGTAAAATGGGTGAAATCGTGATAGCGGCACGAGAGATAACCTGCGGGAGCGCTTGATTGATCGACATCCACACATCATACCGCATAGTAAGAGGAGCCAGGCAAAAAATACGAAAGAAAAGAAAGATTTAAAAGAAAAAGAAAAGATATGACAAGAGAAATAAAAGGCCCCGAAACAGGAAAAAGAAAATAGAGGGTCAAGGTGTCAAACGGTCAAGCAAGGGATGAAGCCAAAAAGGCATAAATCCAAGACGATCATCGACAATCGGCCGCCACCATTTTACTCCATATTTTTGTAAGGTAACGTACATGTATTGAGTATCTGTACGGAGAACGGAGTATTACGAGTACGCAAATGCTGCGCGAGATACGCCCAACAGTGACTTTGTAAGATATCTTTCACATCCACCCGGGCAGCTTCTCCGTTGAGTAAAAGTAGGCCCGCATTAGCCTCACAGTTGTCCCTAGTAGATGTCGGGTAACATGGGTAACCAAACCCTTGATTTTGTTGGCGGCTCAATGGCGAGATGAGTAGCCAGGCTCAAAACCTCTTCACTTTCGCTCCACTGCAAGGGTGCATTCTCCATTGCCCGTTAAATACGGAGTAAGATAATATATATTACAGCAGTTCGGGCGCTGTAGCGCCTGTCCTACAGCGTATTTTACACAATGGATCGTTAACTTGCTTGCGGGATGTGGGGCTTGCCAGACCGACCTGAAGAGGAAACTCGCCTGGGCAGGCAGGTGCGACGGAAGCGAAGTTCTGTGGAAGGCAAAAAGGGGCCGGCTGGGAGTTTGGGGCACGGAGGACTGCGCACTTTCAGGGCTAAGACGATAATGCAAAGAAAAGGAAGACGGAAAAGGGAGAAGAGAAAAGAAAAAGAACAGTTGAAGAATCACACATACAACGAAAAGAGAAAAGAAAACGAAAAGAAGCACAGGCTCGTCGTTCGTGCCTTCTGCATTGGGTGCACAGACCTTTTCGTCCCACCTGCACTTTGAAGGAACCGCGCCTTCCCTTTTCACAGTTCTGTGAGCGTCTGCTCCTTGTTGCCAGTTGCCTGTCTCGTAGCGAATTGATCGCTCCTGCCAATTTTCTCGAGATACAGTGCAGTGGATAAACGGGTGTCTTAACAGTGATCCACAGATGGTGACATATGCCAACGGAGGAAAGTACATGTATTACGGAGTACATGCACGACGTACTCCGGACAGCGTCAGCTGTATGTATTCTGTAAAAAGGGTTTCTAAAAAGGGTTACACTTCACAACAATAATTTGTCTGTCCTTCTACATGTACACGGGGACTAAGCCGAGCCTGCAGACCAAGGCGGGCGGCCTAATGCACTACTTCTGCACAGGCATTCTCGTGTATTGGAAGTGGAGAGCTGGTTATGCAGGCAAAAAGAGCCGAGTAGAGTTTCTTTCTTCCTTGGCGAGGCTTTGAGGCTTTCTCCTTTTTTTCCTTTTCTTTTTCTTTTGGAGTATTCCTGGGCTTGTCTGTGTGTTTGGACGGCCATATCGTACAGAAATGCCTGTGCACATCGCCTGGGGTTGGAATGTGAGACATCCTTGTCTCTTCTGCTTTCTATGTCTCGTTTTCTCCCCCTCTTGGGTTTGTCGCTTGAGTGTCTCGTTCCTTTCCTCTTTGACTGCCGCGCGCTGGGACATCTGGCGGAAGATATGTGGTCGCCGTTCCCGCCCATCACTTGTCATTGTGTTTCGCTTTCGCTTTCTTTTTCTTCTGCCCTGTCTTTCCTTTTCCCGCGTCTCTGTCTTCTCCCTTACGTCGCTTTCTTTTAGCGTGCGTAAATTAAAATACCCGTCCGTTGCTACCCTAATCTGGCTCATTCTGACGACTGAATTTGTCCTGGTCTTATTTGGTATCCTATTTTACAAGCAAGATATCTGAGTCCGAAGTCTGATGTCGCACGGGAGTAGTGTACAGTGATACGGAGTAAGATACATGTACATTACACGCCCCAACTTCCCAAATCTAGCAGGCCCTTCTCCCTGAGACAAGGTAAGATACCAACCTATCTTAAGTCTTAAGGTCTTAATGTAAGGTACGAAAACAGCCCGTCGGGGCAAGCTGAAAAGGGGAGGACAGGATGCCACTGACTGCCAACTGGTAATTAGCCAGCGGAGACTGGCGTCGCATTCGCTGGTACAGGAGCCATCAGCAACGGGACGTTCGGTCTCTTCGTTCCCTGTGCCTGAAGAACAGCGAGCAGCGACGAAACCGTCGGATTGGGCGGCTTCGAGAGAACTATCGAGGCCAGGAGGGCGTCCTTTTCTCGTGCAGGAGAGCGACGATATGAAATGCCAAAAATGAAAGACAACAAGACGGCAAGACAGTCGGAAAATGCGCAATGGACACGATGAAGTCGACGCGGAGACAAAGGGACGTGGCGAGATACAAACCTCCCCTAAAAACATGCGGGGAACGGAGGAATTGCTGTACCTCTAGCTTTCTCGATAACAAATAGCGTATCATTAGCTGCCCGTTTGCTTATTCGTATCTTACCAGTACATGACTTGTATTGCGTACAGGACACAACGCTGTGTGGCCACGGGTACATCTGGCCGCTGTGCCTGATTGCCAGCCAATTGCAACGCCTCAGAGTTAATTACACTGTGCGGACAACCGGCCATTTGGCGATTCGTTGCACAGAATATGCACCGTATCCGGAACAGTTGGGAAAGAGCTGCCCTGGAGTTCTTGTCGTTCTTGGCAATTCGCCTGACAGGACCAACACTTTCAATCGTTCCCCCAAAGCCGCACTGTCGTTGGTCGTTGCTTCCCCAAAATCTCTCCTGCACTCCCCCTCTTACCCCCTCTCTCTTGAGATCTCCCCGTTACTCCCGGCCAACCTCCTCGACCTCTACTGGCCTTTTCGTCCCCGTCCGCCCCTTCCCTTTTTAATTTTGCACCATAGCATTAGCGTCTGCTGAACGCCTACCAGAGAGGAAAGAACCCACATTACAACCACCGCCCCGCCTCATCCCCAGCAAGCTTGTCCTCGTAGTCACTCCTTCTCATCTGGCCTTTCACCTATTCCTCCTTCCCAGGCCGCTGCTTCCTTTCTGTCCATACGCCCCCCATCTTTCTGGCGATCTATTTCCAGTTCACGACTTCAGTCTCGTTCTACCTCCTTTTCCACTTCACCCCCTCACCACCAATTTTTCCCTCTCACCAACAACGCAGCTTCAACCTCGCTGAAAGCAAAGCCCCTTCCGCCTATTTGGCCTGCCATCGCCGTTTCGTCGCTGAACTCAACCCCGGTCACTAACCTAACCCGCTGTGGTGCTTGCCCTCGAGAGTCGCCCTCCTTATTTCCTTGCCTCCACTTTTTTACCCTTTCGTGGCTGCAAACCCGAGCCAAAAAACCCATCCGCTCGTCTTACGACTTTGGCCATACTGCTTTTCCTTCAGTAATAATCCCCCCCTTTCAG